>ML809718.1:160294-191913 GCA_009831015.1 Picea engelmannii | reverse complement strand
CGTCGAGAGGGGAAAAACCCAAACCCCCCCTCACCCAGAAAGGAAGCCCCGTAAAAAAGAAAGCAGATTGAACCCGGTAACAAATTCTCCACCCTGGAAGACCCAGAAATTGAGGGAAATATGCTTGAAACTATTCCACCCATCACCCTGATCTCCCCAGAAAATGAAAGAGAAGATCCTGCCCCATCATCCAACGTGGTCCTCTCCCAAGAATTACTCCAGCTAGACCAGGGATCAGAGGAAGACTTGTCGGAAGAAGAGGAAGGGGAAATAGATCCAATACAAAGCACTAAGAAAACTTCAAAGAGAGCAAGAAAATTAGCAAAGGAACGCAGAGAAGAAGAAACTTACAAAGACAAGATGCAAGGAGGACAATCAACCTTGGACAAGATGATCAACCCAAGAACAACGAGGCAACAAGGGTAGTTCCATAAAGGAACGACCACCACCAGCAAAGGTAAGTAATGAAAGTCGTCTTCTGGAACTGTAGAGGTATTGGGAGAAAATAGAAAGATGAAGAAATGAAAGATCTAATGCACATAGCCACCCCAGACGTCCTCTTAGTCTAGGAGAACAAGTTGGAAGAACAATAGTTATTCTAGACCAGAAAGTCATTCTGGAACTCAGGTGAAGGAATAGTCGTAAGCTCCTGAGGTGGCTCAGGTGGCCTAGGCACTCTATGGAATCCCAACAAGCTCGAACTGATCCACTCCCTCACCTGTTCACACTGGATTTTCACAAATCTTCACCATAAAGACACAAACCTTCAGGTAAGTCTCTTCAACATTTATGTCCCAGTTCTTCTTGCAGGAAAAAGAGATTGTTGAAAGTCTATTCAAGATTATATGTAGCTACACCGATCGAAGAATATAATTCTAGCATGGGACCTGAATCTTACCCTAAACGCCCAGGAAAAAAAAGGGGGGACCCCCGTCAGAGACCCCCTTCGAGAAATTGTCGATGACCTAATCTTGGATTGGTACCTGGAAGATATTAAGCCTCCCAAAGGAATGTTCACTAGGTCCAACAGAAGAATAGGCCCGGGACATATCGTAGCTTAGCTCGACAGATTTCTAGCTCAACACTCCCTCCTGCTTCTTGAGCTTAATCTTGATTCCTATATTATCCCTTTTAATGCCTCGGACCACAAACCTATCCTCTTAGCAATCTCGCAAGACTGCAACCTGGGCCCCATCTCTTTCCGTTTTAGCCCCTCCTGGATTCATCATGAAGGGTTTCTAGATCTTGTCTCCTCAATCTGGAAGGAAACAATCACGGGCCCTCCCTTCTTCATATGGGAAGAAAAGCTAAGGAAACTTAAAGTGGCTCTTAAATCCTGGGCCAAATCTCTCAAAACCCCCCTCCATCAGCGGCTGGAAGCGTAGCACACCCTGGAATAGCTTCAAATCTAGGAAGATATCCTCCCCGTAGACCCCTTCTCATTGGAAAAGAACACTGGCTACATAGGAATCTCCATCGGGCTTGTCGTTAGAAGGGGGATTATTGGCGGCAGAAATCTAGAAGTCTTTGGCTCCAAGCGGGGGATAAAAACACAAGCTTCTTTCACAAATAGGCGAAAGGACGAAAGCAATTCAACTCTATCAAAGAAATATTCACCCAAGAACAAACCCTCTCAAACTTTGAATACATTAAGAAAGATGCCCATATACACTTCAGATATATCTATACAGAAGAGCCCCCTACCCCAGAAGCTTCCACCTATGATGTCCTAAACTTGATTCCCAAAAGGGTCTCTAGGGAAGACAACTCAGCTCTCACAACATTGATCTCTAAAAAATAAATCAAGAAAGTTATAGCTAATATGGAGTCTGACAAAGCCCCAAGTCCAGATGGATTTACAGCCTAGTTCATCAAGGTCTGCTGGAAAATTACTAAGAACGACCTCCATAGAATGATTCAAAAATCAAAATCCTGCAGCAAGAATGGAGGAAGCACCAACTCTGCTTTCCTAGCCCTCATCCCAAAGGAAAAAGGAGCCACTTCCTTCGATCGATTTAGACCAATCTCCCTCTGCAAAATTGGCTACAAAATTATCACTAAAATCATGGCCAACCAGCGCAAAAACATCCTGCCTTCAATCATTCTAGAAAATCAAGGTGGCTTCATCAAGGGCAGAAACATCCGTGACAACATAATTCTTGTCCAAGAGGCCATTCATTCAATCCAAACTCGAAAAGAAAAAGGTATGATAATCAAACTGAATCTTGCAAATTCCTTTGACAGGGTAAGACATAGCTTTCTATTTCAGGTAATGCAGCGGCTTGGGTTTGACCACTCCTTGGCTTGCATTGGAATCCCTTGGATAACACCTCTAGTCAATGGTCGAGAAACTGGCTTCTTCCAAGCCTCCTGAGGTCTACGGTAAGGTTGTCCCCTCTCCCCGCTCCCCTATGTCATTCAAGCATCGGTGTTGAGCTTCCAACTGGACCAGAGTCAACATATTCAAGAGATAATGGGATTGGGCATAGCTAGAGGGGTCAGAGATAGCAATCATGCTCAGTTCGTCGTCGACACCATCCTCCTTGGAAGCGCAAGAAACCACTCGACCAGAAAATTCAAATATGATCTAGACAAATACCAAGCCATCTCGAGCAGCAAATTCAATTACAAGAAGAGTCAAATCTATGGCTGGAATTGTACCCCGAGGGAGATGACTGACATCACCCGAATTCTAGGAATAATGGGCACAACTCAATGGGATTCCTTCAAGTACATAGGAGTCCCCATTTTTAAAGCCTCCGCCAAATCCTCTTGTTGGGCATCTCTAGTCGACAAAGTCAAATCTAGAATAAGCGCTTGGGGTTCAAGCTGGTTAAACCCAACATGTAAGCTAGTCCTTATAAAATCTTGTCCTATCAAGCATCCCTATATATCAATGTTCAATTCCGCTGGCTCCAAGAGGCATTATCACTAAAATCGAAGCTTGTTTGTGTCCCTTTCTATGGAAAGAAGGAAAAAACAACAACAACAAACTCCCACTGGTCAGTTGGGAGAAAATTTCTCGGCCTATCCTTGAAGGTGGTCTTCAGCTCCGTGATCTGCACATCCAAAATTTGGCCCTAGGAGTGAAACTGTTTTGGAATGTAGTGTCAAGGAGGTTCTCCTGGTGCAAAACAACTATCTTGAAGAAATATTTTACTGGCTCAAGGCTTCGATGTCTAGACGCACCACCTAAAACCACTCATGTCTCTCCGATCTTCTCTTTCTAGGCAAAAGCGCACAATTTCTTCGCTCCTGCTCTTACTTGGATTTCAAGTAATGGGAAGCAAATCTGAATCTAGGAAGACTCCATAATGGGGGACCCCCTGATCGATACTATACCAGGCAGGACTCTCCTTAAAGCCTCGCTAAAAGCTCAAAATATTAGTACCCTTTGGGATATTTCCCATTGGCAAAGTGACAGAACCAAACACTGGGCGAGTTGGGTCTTCCTTGATTGCCTCCCCCAGCTGCATTGTGCAAAAGAGTTGTTGATTTCTTTTATTCAAGGTAAATCCCCAATCTCCAAATGAATCATGGACCAATGAGGCTGGGGATGTCGGTCAGAGGACTATTCAGTAGCAGCGGGCTACAAAATCCTCTCTGTGGTGCCCTGGGCTTCAGGAAATCCGGTATTTTGGAAAGAAATCTGGCAAGTCAAAATTCTTCCTAAAGTGGAATTCTTCATTTGGAACTTAGCACATAATAGTATCCTGACGGGTGATAATATTAGGAGGAAAGGCTGGGAAGGTCTCTCGAGATGCCCTCTCTGCTGCTCCCACAAAGAATCAGCCGACCATCTGCTCCTTAACTATCCTTTATTAAAATAAGTTTGGAGCTCAGCCCTATCAGGATGGGCCCCGACCGTCCAAATCCCTCCATATATCTCTTCTCTGCTAAGTAACTAGACCTCCTTATGTCCCTCTTCGCTCAAGTCCAAATATCAACTTAAGTGTTGTTGGCTGACCCTCCCTAAATTTATTCTTTGGAAAATATGGCTTGAAAGAAACGCCCGAATTTTCAGAAATCAGTCCTCCACCCCTACCCATGTTTCTGTCAAATCCAAATCTCTCCTGGGAGATTGCCTCACCTTCCTTTGGTCAAATTCGAATAATCATCCTCTCTTCCCTTCTGAAGAAGCCTAGATTCATAGTCTCACTCCAGATGGAGGTGCGCTCAACAGATTCACATCCTTTTCTTTGATGGAGCTTCGAAAGGAAATTCAGGGGTGACATGAGGGGGAGGGGTCCTCTATGACCCCAATGAAATCCAATAACTGGTCTATTCCTAGGGGTTAGGGGAAGAAACCAATAACATGGCAGAAGCTCTGAGTCTTTGGTAAGGACTCACCCAAGCCCAAAAGCTAGGAATCAATTAAATCACAGTGATAGGAGATTCTCAGATCCTCATCCAAGCCATGGTCACCAACTTGTTACCAAACCAAATGAGCAACTCCTCAAGAAAATCTAGTGGCTCTCTAAATCCTTCCGAAAGATTGACTTTTTCCATGTGCTCCGGCAATTAAATGGGGAAGTGAATCAGGCAGCTAAAGTCGCCAACCCCTTGAGAAAGGGTCGACTCTCTTTCAATGGGACCTTGTCCTTCGCCCCTTTTCCTTAACGGTCTATGGTGGGCGGTTAGTTGGAGGCCTCGAGACAGGTGGCATCCAGACTCTCCTCCCCGCGTCCCGATCTGTGGCAGCACCTCTCCGTCACACAAATCCGTTGCTTCCCCCACGCGCTGGAACTTCTCCCTCTGGTTCGCGTCACTCCACTCATCCTCGCATGAGCCTGCCCTCATGCCCCTCATGAAGAATTGTACTGAGCCCATCCCCCTCCCGCAAGGCACTCGAGCGAGATCCCTCCGAACCATGGCATTGCACACTCGCGCTACAAATAATTCAAGGGTGGCAGAAGCCTGCAGCTCAACCTTTTCTCCATTGGGTGAACATCTGTCTTGCTCGACTCTTTATGCCTAGTCCCTTTCCCCTCAAACTCTGTCAGTTTTTTCCCCAGCCCGCCCAATGGCCTCTAGCTCTGAGTCTGTTGCTCCTCCCAATCCCCCTCCCTCACTGAAACAGGAAATCCGTGACTTGAAGCGGAATCTTAGTGCGCATAGAGAATTTCTTCTCTGGCTGGACGAGGAAGGTGGCAGAAGGTTCCAGAGGAAGATCTAATTCAGCCCAGAGAGGAAGTTGTAGATGCCCTCATGCACACGACATAGCAGGTCAATGGCAAAATCGTGAAATCGGAAGCCAGGGTGGAAAAGTTGGAACTTCAAGCCTCCAGGACGACCCTCCAGACTGAAGTAGGGGTGAAGGCTTCGTTGAACGAAGGACCCTCAAATTCGGAACAACAAAGTTAATTATGCTCCTCTTCACTAATGGATCTGGCCCTTTTTTTATTATCTGGCAGATATACTGTATGCAGGTTTTTAACTCCTTAGTAGCCAAGTTTTGAAAGCTAAGACAAAATGGGAATTTTTGGGCTTTATATCATGGTAGTTATATATGTAATTTTGGAATTCATGCACAGGATGCATGTCTGAACTATGTATATGTTTTCACAATGGTCATACCACTGCTACATTAATATAAATTCCACTTTCTTGTTGATCAACAAAAAAAAAATGATGTTGATCCTTCACCATCAATCATGGCTTTTAGTTTACTAATTCATTCATGATTTGACATTATATTTAAATCTACTTTCTTTCATTTTACTTTTTAAACTGTGTTTGTGATGAATTGAAAAGTTAATGTTGAAAATTGCAAAATGTAGTGAATATTTGACTTATCATTTTCAAGAATATACATAAAGATTATATAATATTTTTTAGATGATTAAACTTATCATATTTTAGTTTGTTAATTGGTAATGAAGATAATTATTATTTTTTATTTAAATGAATGTAGATTGATTCAAGAAAAGTCATGTCATTTGAAATAATTCATTGATGATCCATAAAGAGTGTGCTTTAACTTTTGCTAAATATCTTTAGATTTTGAATGATTAACCTATTTTTTTTATGTTCAAAAAATATGAACTCGTAACATTTATCCATCTACCATATAATTTTTATTTTAGATTATGTACTTTATATTTCTTTTTAAGTAAACACTAAATTATATTTTCAATTACAATCATTTGTAGTTCAATATTATAATCCATATTTATTTAATTGAATTTAAAATTAGATATTTTATTTTATTGAATCTAAAATTAGATATTTAGGATGAGTCATTATTTATATTTATATAATTATTTACTTATTGAGTTTTTTTATTAAAATCAATATTCATATCTAGTTATTATTTATGTCTATTAAATTGTTTATATATTTATTTTGTTATTAAAAAATATAATATTATTTAATATAAGGAGATCTCATACACCAAAGTTTACCAAGGTATACATACCCTATCTTTCTCTGAATTTGAACTATGATTTCTTAAGAAGAAACAAATGTTCTTAACCATTAGATCCACTCAAATTATAAATCTTTAAATCTTAAATCACATTTATAGTTTTTTTTTTTTTTAAACTTAAACTAATAAATAAAGATCACTATAACTATTAACTATTAACTATTAACAATTAACTATTAACTATTAACTATTTTTTTTTTAACAAAATCGGTTATGAGGTTTTTTATTTTAATAGAGGCAGAGAGGGCTGCCAACCCTTACAGATTCAAAAGAGAGCTATTGCTCAAAGTGCATGTTCTTACTAGAGGACCATAACATTCTTGAGACTTTTACATGCCGAATAGGCTACATATGCTAAGACTTAACCAAGAAACAGACTTCGGAAACCTCATGCCATCCTGTAACTAGCTGTCTAGAATCGAAACGGGGTTAACGATCTTTATTGGGAGAGACTTCAGCCGTGGCCTCAGAGATCTTGCCAAGGGCAGCGGTGAGCCCTTCCACCTTGCGTTCCAGCGCGACAAGCCTTTTCCCAAGGTCTCCCAATAAATTTGCAGCATCTTTCAGTCCAGCTTGTAGTTCGTCCGACAGGTCGTCTTTGATGTCCTGCATCTCTATTGCCAGCATTTCCCACTTGTTTTTTGCTGTGGAAGCTTTGATGCTCTCCAATTCATTCCTGAGAATCTCGATACGTTCCTGAGGTGAAAGGATCGACTTGGACGCCGAGGCCTTCTTGTCCATCGCTGAAGATTCGGAGTAGGAGGAGGCCGGAAGGGATCGAGTAAACACACATCTAAGAAAGCTGTGCAGACTGCCACTTTAAGAAGAAGGAACAGGTCTCTTCCCCGAGTATCCGCCCATCCCGAGCCGGATTGCAATCTCTGGGCAGAGGGAAACTCGTCCGGCACCATGATGAAAGAGATTGGCATCTGCTGGTACTTCTGGTTGGTCACGTGGAGTTTCAGAACTCAGGAACCGGAGGAGTTAGGGGATGGCGTGATAGGACGTCTCTTCATGAACCTGTAGTAGTCCTTTGCGCAGTAGAGAACCAAGATTTGCTTGAACATCAGCTTGACCATTTAGATTTCTTAGCACGTGATGGATATGATATTCCTTGAATTGACTGAGGAGGATGGCGGATTTCCTGTAAAGCTGGGCTAAGGAGCAATCCTTAGGCTTTTTTTTAGAAATGAGGGATTCCAAAACCTGCTTGGAGTCACCGAAGATTCTCATTGTTGTGATTCCCAAATTTAATGCTTGGTGGAGTCCTTGCCACAGCGCGAGAAACTCCGCTTGATTGTTGGTAGCTTGGCCTAGCCCCCAAGCGTATGCCGTTTGAGTGATGCCTGAAGGGTCAATGATGATTCCCCCACCTCCTGCCTGACCCGGGTTACCTTTTGAGGCCCCGTCGAAGAAGAGGCACCATTCATTGAGGGACGACCTCCAAAGGAGAAATTCCTGCTCCTCCAGTCTTATTTCCCATCTCCTAAAGGTTTTTAAAGGGGTTTGAGTGATACCAGAAATGTTTTGGCTGAAGCACTTGATCCAATTGTCTTCCTCCCCCGAGAGTGGGACAGAGTTTCTAAGATTGGCCTTTCCATTTAAAACTTCTGCCAGCAGTGTTCTAGCTTGAATGGCCACCTGGGAAGGCAGTCTACCTGCATCATTGAAAATCCTGTTATTTCTTTCTAACCAAATTTTCCAGCAGGTGAATTTTGGAATCCACATCCATACTGTTTTGAGGAGGTGTTTTTTGTGCAGGTTAAAAGGGGACAAAATCTGCCAGTTGTGTAAGAAGTCAGAGGCCAAGGAGGGAAGGTGAGGCAAGGCTCCACCCAGAAGCAGGCTCCATACTTCTCTAGAGTATCCACACTCGAACAGGAGGTGTTCAGGGGTTTCATCATTGGCTCTGCATAGAGGACAGCGAGAGGGGCCTTCCCAACCCCTCTTCTTGAGATTACTGAAGGTTAGAATACTATTGTGGGTTAAGGCCCAAGCGAAATGGTCCACTTTGGGGATAGAGGGGAAGTTCCAGAGTGCTTGCCACCGCCCGGGGTTTGGGGGAACCCAGGGAGAGTTTAAGACCGCCTTGTAACCTGCTGCAGCTGTATAGTTCCTTGTGGGGGAACCCCATCCTAGCTTGTCTTTGTAGTTGACCCCTACAGGGGCTTTCCCATGGAGATACTCTAGCAATGTCATAGCTTCTTCCTGGAGCTTCTCCGGATAGTGCCCTAAATTCCACTTTTTCCAGGAGAGATAGGGGTCACTATTCCAAAGGGAGATGTCCCAAAAAGTCTTACAATTGTTGGCTGATAGCCACTCCCCAATATTCTTAATGTCCAGGAATCCTTTGAGCGGAGGTTAGCCAAGAATGGAGTCCTCCATTATACAGATTTTTTCTCCATTACCCAGGATCCAAGTTAGATTGGCTTGGAAAAAGGCAAGAGCTCTACGACAGAGAAGGAAAATTGGGGATCCTTTCGTTCCTTTGGGTGGCTTCTCTAGATAGCGATCTCGATCGCCTCGAAAATATTTTTTCCTAAGGACTTGCTTGGACCAGGTTCGTTTACCAGTTATCATTTGCCATAGTAGCTTGCCTCCCATAGCGAGGTTGTGAGCTGCAACATCCCTTATGTTTAGCCCCCCTTCTAGCTTGGAATGCTTGACCTTGGACCAGTTGATCAGGTGGAATTTTCTCGCATTATTCTTACCTCCTTCCAACAGGAATCTTCTCAGCAGAGCATCAATCTTGTTTGAGATTGTTTTGGGGGCAATCAGGACTGAACACTGATAAATAGGAAGACTTGAGAGGACAGAATTCATGAGCACAACTTTTCCTGCTCTGTTTAGCCAGTTGGCTCCCCAAGTTTCTATTTTTTGTTTGATCTTATCCACCATAGGTAGCCAATGTGTCACCAGTGCCCGGCCTTTGAAGATCGGAATCCCGAGGTAGATGAAGTTATCCCAAACTGTGAGGCCTTCCATGTTAAGGATGCGCCCAATGTGTTGCATTTCCTGAGGGGTACAGTTCCATCCGTAGATCTTGCACTTGTTATAGTTGATTTCGCTGCCAGAACATGATTTATAGAGGTCTAGTTCAGACTTGAAGCTCCGGGCTGATTTTGTNATGTTAAGGATGCGCCCAATGTGTTGCATTTCCTGAGGGGTACAGTTCCATCCGTAGATCTTGCACTTGTTATAGTTGATTTCGCTGCCAGAACATGATTTATAGAGGTCTAGTTCAGACTTGAAGCTCCGGGCTGATTTTGTGCTGGCCGCACCCAGAAGTAGGGTGTCATCTACGAACTGGGCGTGGCTTACTGCCTTGGTGGAAGGGGTGATTTGAATTCCAGGTATAGATCTGTTGAGGAGGCAGCTTTGCAGCTGATAGCTCAGCACAACAGCTTGGATAACATACAGCATAGGGGACATAGGGCAACCTTGTCTTAGCCCCCGAGAGGCTAGAAAGAAGTTGGCAGGGCGACCGTTGATCAAAGGGGCGATCCAAGGGGCGGAAATGCAGGCCTTTATCCATCCTATAAACTTTTGAGAGAAGCTGAATTTCCCCATTACTGTAAACAAGAAATCATGACGAACCCGGTCAAAGGCATTGGCAAGATCCAACTTGACTACCATTCCTTTCTCTCGTTTTTTACAGCTTGTATGAATGGCCTCCTGAACTAGAATTATATTGTCCAGGATTTGTCTCCCTCGGACGAAGCCTCCCTGATTTTCTGGGATCAGCTTTGGAAGGATTTTCTTCATCCTATTTGCGATTATCTTTGTGATAATTTTATACCCGGTATTGCATAGAGAAATTGGTCTGAATCTGTTAAAAGTCTTTTCCCCTTTCTCTTTTGGAATGAGGGAAAGAAATGATGAATTGGTGCTTCCTCCCAATTTGTTGCAGTCCTGAGACTTCCTGACCATCTTGCAAAGATCTTTGTGAATGATTTCCCAGCACTGAGTAAAAAAGCGAACTGTGAATCCATCTGGCCCCGGAGCCTTATCAGGGTGCATACTAAAAACTACTTGCTTGATTTCCTTATCATTGATCGGTCTATTTAGCGCATGGTTCTCATCCCCAATTACCAGATTTGGCACTTCTGAAATTGGGTAAGAAAGAGGGTCCAAGTCATATGTCGATGTTGTTGAGTAAAGGTTTTTAAAATGGCTATGGGCGGCTTCCTTTATGCTGTGGCTACCTCTGTAAACTTGCTCCTACCAATGGATTTCCTCTATAGCATTATAATTTATCCTTGATTGGGTGTGCTTGTGAAAGAAGGCTGTATTCTTATCGCCATCCTGAAGCCAGAGTGCCCTGGACTTCATCCTCCAATAAATTTCTTCTTCTCTACAAGTTTTATGAAGCTTACTTTGATTGTCAGCTTCCTGCTTAAGGAGGGATTGGGTGATAGGGGCCTCTTCCATGACCTGTTGATGTAGTTCCAAAGTTTCCTGAGCTTTTCTCCTTTCCTCCAGGGGAGAGGCTAGATTTTTGGTCCACAACTTAAGAGAGGCTTTAAGGCGTCTGATTTTTTCCTCCCACACAAAGAAGGGAGAGCCGGTTACAGGAGTTTTCCAGGAGAGCTGAACCAAGTTGAAAAAGTCACTTTGAGTTGGCCAGAGGGGGGAGAACTTGAACGGGATGGGGCCAAGCGAAGCACTTGGGCGAATGGAGAGGGAGATGGGTTTATGATCTGAGGTGTAGTGAGGGAGGAGTTTAGAGGAGGCTCTCAGCCCTAAAGTGAGGAAGGAGGATTGGATGAGAAATCAATCCAACCTGGCGGCTATGTGTCCAGGGCCAACTCGTTTATTTGACCAAGTAAATTTACCATTGGTAGGAGGGATATCTTCCAGCTCCCAATCTGCTATCAGATCTTCGACCCATTCTCTAGAGGGGTCCCGAACAATAGAACCCCCTTTCTTCTCGGCCATCGCGAGGGTGACGTTTAGGTCCCCTGCCACTACTAAATTCTCGGTTTGATGGCTATTAAGAAACAGATGTAAAGAGTCCCAGCAGTCTTTTTTCTCATTGAGTAAAGCGGGCACATACAAATTGAAGAGGCTTACCTGGTGACCGGAGCCTTTGTGGATCAGCTTAGTGAAAAGCCAATGAAGGGTGTCGATTTCTTCTATGAGCTCCAATTTAGTCGAGTCCCAGAAGGTCGCTAGTCCCCCGGAGGCACCTCTTGCGCTGATTGCTTTTCCTGGGCCTTTCTTCCAGAACGTGGGGCATAACTATTAACTATTAACTATTAACTATTTTGATTTTTTTAAGCCGATGGGATTGATTCCTTTTCCATTTATTTTCCTTACAAAAGGAGCTATCAATGAAGTAGACTAAAGGAATGGTTGTTGCTTCATGGAAAGAACTCGTATGGAAAATGAATATGTGGTACCTAGTATACTTGGGCCAGTAAATGGGGAATTGCAATGTCTAATATTATTTTATGACGGTTTCGAATTCGCCCTCCCCATTGCCATCGATTATTCTCATATTGATATGTGGATTTGTTGTTTAGTTGATTAAATTAATATGTGTTTTCGATTTGGGATCAAGCTAATCCAATAAAACTTTCGTCGTATTTTATTCAAAGGATGATGACATTATATAGAAAATTAAAGGAATGGTTAGATAATGTTTTTGGATATTTTTTTGTTAATTAAATATTTTAATCTGATAATAGTTATCAAAACCATATAAAAATAGTTATATTAATGTTCTCAACCAATATAAAATTTTAAATTTTATAAATAATTTTATTTTTTTTGAAAAAATTAAAATTTATATGCTTTAAAAATCATTATACAAATATATAAGTAATGTAAAAGTTAAATAAAATATAATAATGTGAACATAATCTTTGAGATCAAAAGACGTAGTTTTGAGGTCATACTAATTACTTCTAGCATTCATGGGTCATGCACATTGCACTAAGCCATAACACAGGTCATAGTCATATATAAGGAATCTTTATCATATTGCCCAATTGGATAATTATCTTCAATTAGCCCAATTGACTTAATTAAGATGATCACCTTGTTTCCCAATGGGTTCCCCAATTATCTCAAAATTTTCAAATTTCTCATTTTAAGAATAATGGGGGACTTCTACAATCCAACATTATAAATATCATTTTTTTATTTTCTCAATTTTTCCAATTGTCCAATTTTTCTCAATTAGCTTGGTTTGTCTAGTTAATCTCAATTAGTCCTAATTTTTTCAAACGAATTACTATACTAATTAAAATCAATTTCCCAATTAGCCTAATAAGCCCTACATGCGTCAATTTTCCATAATTTCCCTAGTTATACCATTATCCAAATTAGTCCCACTTCCACAATAGCCCTAATTTGCCTCAATTGCCAAAACTAGTTCAATTTTCCAAATTGCCCCAACTAGCCCCAATTTCCTAATTATACTAACTAGATAAACTATCCCCACTTCCCCACTACCTCTAATTAGCTCAATTTGCGTCAATTTCCCAAGGTAGATCAATTTTCCCAATTGCTCCAATTTGCCCAATTTTGCCCCAATTTCCCTAGTTTTACCAATTAACTCCATTTTCCCTAGTTACTCAATTAACATTTTTTCCAAATTACCCCAATTAACATACATAGCGCAACAATTTTCCAAGTTAGCCTAGTTTTCCTAATTAGAACTACTTTTCCTCATTAAACAATTTGCCTAATTTACTCAATTTCCTCAATTACCCCCAATCAATCTAGATTGCTTTAATTTCTCAATTATCCATAATTATCCCTAGTTATCCATTTAGCCATAATTTCCCAATTATTATAGATTATCCCTAATTAGCCTAATTTTCCCAATCATCCCTACTTGCTTAACTTTCCCCAATTGGTTGAATTTACCCCAATTTCTCCAATTAGCTTCAATTTCCACAATTATCCCAATTTGACCAACTTTCTCAATCAACACAAATTTCCCAATTTTCTCTAATTGCACATATTACTCAATTATACCAATTACCTAAATTTCACCAATTATGTGAATTTGCTTAAAAACTATTTACTTATTTTATTCGACATGCCAATCTATATTTAGTTTTATTTCTCTATTAAGGTGCATAGATATAATCTGAATTTTAAGCCTAAAGGGTTAGTTCAGTTAGTTGTTGTCAATGTTACTTGGCATTTATCTAGTTCCATGCTAGCATTGTCCAGTCCCCATGGATCAAGTGCACTAGCCTATGTCTATCAGGTGCACTAGCCTATGCCGACATGTTTACTATAGATGATATCCATGGATGTAGGGAATATTTCCTTCAGTTTATCATGAGGTTGTCCTTAGAAAAAATAAACAAGAAGATATGATCCAAATTTAATGACATGAGAAAAACATTAACAACAGAACACAAAGGATTAACCCTCACCTTAGAAGTTGAACATGTAGAAATGATGGAACCCCGTGAAGTTGAATTTGATCACTTTTGCATACAAACAAAATTTTAAGCACACAATACACCATTGGAAAGATCTCGACAAGATCTATGGGGTGATGTGTGTGTAACATAATCTAATGGGTTGGCTCAATCGGTTGTCTCCAATGTTGTTAAACATTTGGCTATTAATTAACATCATTTTGACCTCAATTGTGTTATTGCATCTTTGGTTGGTTGTTGCTCATTTGTGTTCCTGATAGCAATGGATTACAACTTTGATCATATTCTCTCTGAGTCTTAACCATACAAGTTCAAGGAACACTATTCTCCGAAAGCAATATAATCTGAAAATTATTAAGGCTTTACTTCAAGATAATTCATCAAAATAGATCTTATTGTAAAGAGAATTATACTATTGTCATTTCAAATGTTGGTGCTCGAACCAACACTCATTCACTCTATTTGTTGTTGAATAACGCATGCATAAATAAAAGGGACATACATAAAAATCATTTAACTCAACAAAAAACAAATAAAACTCCCAATTTCCTTGAAGAAAACATCAATCAAGGAAAAACTCCATAAAAATGCTCTATTTTGCATAGGAAAATTACAAATCCTTAAACACATGAGCCAAATTATTGCATTTATATAAAGGATTTCTTGCTATGTTTCACTCTCATTCCTGGATTGTTGAGCACATACGAGTAAATAATTGTTCTATTTGACTACCTTCCAAGATCTGCCTCCAAAAATCATGTCATTCTATTTTCTATTTTGTCTCTCTGCTATTTTATGATGTTTTTAAGAGACGTCGTCAAATATTATCAAAGTTGGTATCAACTCATTAAATGATTTGACCATTAATTAATATTTAAAGAACACTTAATGAAGCTTGATTAAGTGTCTTGTTTAATAAAGCTATTGAAGACAACACTAGTTGACTATTTTAATCACTAGACAACTTTGCATTAAATATCCTTAATTCAATGTCCAAAGCACAACTAAATTGTGTGAAACAATGAAAATGCTAACTTTCAGCTCTCTAGACATTTCACATGAACATATAACAAAGTATGTGCATTCTTAACCTTCAAACCCAGTTTTTTTCCAACCCATACACACTTAACCAATTTCTTCTTCTTATCCCCATGATTAAACTTGGCTTTGAGATAATTTCCTAACAACTTAGGTGATTTAGTATATATTGAGAGTGGTTTACCATGCACATATTAGCACTAATTACTAATCTTATTTTAAGATTTATTATTTTGCATGGATGTACAAGTTCTCTTCACCTCTATCATGGATAAGTGTTCACGCCATTTTCAATGACAACACTATGATTTTCTCGTGATGATATAAAGTTTATAGTGGTTGTGTCTTTTCACATAGATTTTATGACTTTGTGTTGGGCTCTACCTTTGGATGTAACAAACAAATACAATAAATTCATTTAAGGGGGTTTCTCATCATGTTTACTTTCATTTTGAGTTTTTGAAACATTTAATTTATATAAATATAAATACATTTAAGTTATATAAATATAAATATATTGTATATATTTTATTGGAATACTAATAAACAAATACAATAAATTTATAATTTATTTAAGGTGATTTTGTTTACATATTTACTTTCATTTTGAGTTTTTGAAACATTTATTTATTTTTTTAATTTCTAAAACTTTTAAGTTATATAAATATAAGTATAAATATATTTCATACATTTGATTATAATGCTATATTTAAATTTTTACATCCTTATGCCTTCTCTTAACTATCCATATATAACATTTTTTTATTTTTTTATCTAATGAATGTTCAAAATTTAAATTTTTTAGTTTCTCAACTGGCATCACATGTAATGATATTTACTATTACTTTTCAACTAAAAAATGCATATATAAAAAACAAAAACAAAGCCATATAAAAGACTCAAGAACATAAAACGCTCATCTAAAATATGACTATTTCATTGCAAGCAAAGAAATGGGATATGAAAAGCTCTAAAACTCTTACTGTTACGTTAATTAAATTCGACCATTGTCAATGGATTTGTGTTCATATTGCCAATGTCTTTAAAATTCAATGGCAAACAAGTTATTTGTGGCAAAATGGAATGTGGGAGGTAAAACTCTTTCAAATGGCTTGAATCTGAAATTCAAATTGGTTTTTCCAAGACGAGAGCTAGGGTTTGGAGCAACTGCAAGCTAGGATTTGACAGTCGCAGCCATAGCAGAGGACAACATGAGCACCAAAGGGGGGCTAAGGGTACCCCCTCATACAAATAGGTAGTGGTAAACAGAGGGAAAGGGCCAAGAGTCGTATTTTTCAAGGCACCAATGACAGGCACCTCGGGATCAGACCCAGAAAAAGGTCAGGAAAGGAACCAGGGAAAAAAGTGAGTGCACGGGAGAAGAAGCCAGAGAAACTCGAAGTGAAGTGCAAGACACAGGGAAACTGTAACACCCTGTTTCCCCCAGTCTGTAAAAATAACTATAGTGGCCAAGAACTATAGCAAACTCAAAGATGTGAATGTTTGATTTGACGGGCCTTTATATAAAAGGTCGATTAATGTAAATTATGCTATGAATATGTGTTGCATAACTACTGGGAGGGGATGTGCTAAAAGAGACCATGATGGCTAATGAGAGGTGGTGGAAGGGACCTAGAATGGTTGTGTTAACTTCCATCGAGCCAGTACCGTACTAGTTTTTACTTGCTCAAAGACCAAAGCAAATCTCTGACCCTGGAATGGATTTCCCGTCAGATTTGTAGGTGGGGAGGCTCCTCAAGAGTTAATGAGGGGATGGGAGTGAACCACCCATCCGTAAAATCTCTCAGACCTGACCATGGACGGGGAAATTCATGCTACATGCAATCTTGCAGAGAAAAGGCAAGAGAGGAAGTGTGGTAAAGGGAGGGGGAGAGCACGCACGATAGGGATCGCGAAAGAAAACTGGAGAAACTCTGGGAACACAGGGAGTTATGAACATAGGAGAAGGAGAGTAACCTTCATCCTTGACTTCCATTCAGCTGGAAGTAGGAGACTGAATCTCAAAGCATCATGGTCTAGCTCGGGGGTGGCTAGTGGTAAATCCGTTTGGAGTCACTGAGCCTACAGTTGGGTGGAAACGAGCACCTCTCCCAGCAGTTGCATCACGCCTGGTGGATCTGATAAGTGTTTTATGCCTTGTATTTTGATGTGAATATCATGAATACATGCTCATGTTTATATGCCCAGAATAATTTATGTGTGGAATGATTGCCTGGTATTTAGACTGGAAATAATGGATGCATGTGTATACTTACATGCCATAGTTGGTTTCTGTACAAATGATTAAGTCTGGGGCATGAGTTTGCTCCACCGAGAATCGTCTTGTTTGCTTGATTCTCGTAATATTCTAGGAAGGCTCCTCGAGAGTACTCTTCCTCGGGAATTACCCCATAAACCTTGGAACCGTACCGAACCTTTACCCAGATACTCGACTAAGATCAGGGACAATTGCCCAAGAACCGTTTGAAGGTTCATGCGATCCGGGTCTGGAAACCTTATGCAAGAAAGAGTATCTCTCTAAGGTCTCGGAGTCATGGGAGTTTAAAGCTCCGAGAGGTTGAATTTCGTGATTCAAGCTCAGAAAGGATAGTGAGTCCAATTATCGAAAGAGAATACCCCATCGTTGGTAGATGAACGATCAGAATCTTTTCGGAAATACCCCAAATCTGTCAAGACCGATGGATCTAGAGGAGGAGCATAGGCGTTAACACCTCGACCCTTTCAGCCTTCGTAAGTAGTGATGGGATCCAGGACCATAGATCCAAGGATCTGTCAGAGCTCTATTGACCATCGATCTTAACCTTTGCATAGGCGGGAGAGTGGACTCGATAACATCCTTAAAGTCTCGAAGTATTCGGAACCGTCCATCGGCACAGGACGTGTGGCAGTCGGGTAGCATTTCGCTGACTCGCGACTTGGAGTGGTCAAGGGTAGGACTGCACGAACTCACGATTCGCGAAATCACGACGTGAACATGGTCGTTGGATCCAAGCCACGGGAGAACCGTTGGATCAGAACCTCTACTTGGTATCGCGTATCGGGGGTTCGAAGGTTGAAAGAATCCCCTTTCGACTGCAGAAGTCGCGAAGTGTCGAGCATCGAGGGCTCGTGCGAACACATGGCACACCCGTTAGGTGGGGACCACATGGTTGACAGGTGGCGTAACAACAAGCGCCCAGAGAAAGGTGGGAGCGGGTGACAGGTGGTGGACACATGCCGCCTGGGAATGAGTCAACCCATTGTTGACTTATCGTGGCTCGGGGTTTCGCAGGATGAAGAAGTTTCCCCTTGATCACTAAGGTCATGAAACATCGAGAGTCGAGGTCTCGTGCGACGGGCGACGGTGACACAGCTCATAAGCAGAGTACAGTGGAGGAGACAAGTGGCGTGTACGCATCGCTTGGCAGAGTCCATGTAACGTTGACCTCTCCCGTCTGGGGGATTCGCAAAGGAGGAGCACGAGGGCTCAACACTCCAACTAGCGAAGTCGTGAGTTGTGAGTGTTGTTAGTGTTTAGCCTAGCCTACGGTTACATGTAGCAGGCACTAGTGAGGAGGGAGCCATACCCGTATCGCATCTCGGGTATCGGGGTTTCGAGAAAGAGGAGTCGAGAGGCTTGACTCCCAACTCGCGAGTTGCGAAAGGCGCTTGTGCTAAAGTTGGGTTGTGGTCTCTTGGAGGAGGATAAGGGAAGGAATGGTCTGCGCTAGGCCCCATAGAAATTCAGAGATTTTGTCCCTCGAAGAAAAAGATGAAAAATATAAGCTATCGTAGTGGGTGTGTGTCAAATCCAATGGGGCAGAAGGGCGCAACCCGTGCAAACCCAAAATAACAATGATACCCAAAGTGATACTGGAGGATCCGTAAATGGCATGCGCTAATCTGCAAGTTCATGGGTTTGTGGCCTACAGAAAGAACATTGCGCAACTGGATTAAATATCATTGGAAGCCAAACGGAGAAGTGGAGCTCCACCTGGGCTCGAAAGGCTTCTTCACAATAGTATTCATGAACCTGGAGGACAGGGATAGAGTCTTTGAGGGAGGACCATACTTCCATGCCTCAGTAGGACTGTACATGCGACCATGGAAGGAAAATTTCTCCCTAGAAAAAGAGACTTTCAAAAAGGTGTCAGTCTGGCTGAGATTTTATTCCTTACATTTAGACTACTGGTTACCCTCTACTTTCGAAGAAATAGGAAACAAACTGGGGAAATATGTGAAGATCTCAGAAGCCACCCTGAAAGGGAGATATACATCTTACACAAGAATCTGCATAGATATGGATGTGTCGGGAGCACTCCCAGAAGCCCTAAGTCTGGAATTCAGGGATGAGGAATGGATCCAAAACATAGATTATGAACAGATCCCCTTAAGATATAGAAGATTCCATGAACATGGCCACCTGATCAAAGAATGCCCTATTAATAAAAAACAAGAAGTGGAAAACCCCAAACCACAGTAGGATGAGGATGGGTTTATAAAACTGAACCCCAGAAGCAGAGCAAACAAAAAATAGAGTAGAACCCCAGCAGGAAATAACCCAAAGACCCAGAATAAAACAGAAGGATGGGACAAAACCAATAAAGGGGCAGAAAACGAAAAGGATTCGACAAAATATCAAGAAGTCAGAGAACAAGCAACAAATGAGCTCACCAATCGACCAATTAACAAGAAGGAACGGAGGATTTTCGCAACCCTAATGGATGGAGAAATCAGAGACGACAACACCCCCATGTAAGAAGCAGAGGGATATGTGGAAATGACCCCAAGAGAAGTAGGCACAGAAGATCCTGATCTCAGAGACCTTGTGGAAAGGGAAGGGATAGATCTCCCGAACATACTGGAGCAATGGAAAAGACAAGGAGTAGACAATGTACCAACAGAGCAACTTGACCGCATTCAGTACCTATTTCTCCTAAGGGAGGAAGCCAAAGCTAGAGTACTAAAGCGCACACACGAGGAGATTGGAAACCTAGGATTCAAAGCTGGTAAGGGACAACCACAACTCTCACCCAAGCAGACGCGAAGGAAAAAACGCAGGAAACATGAGCTTGGAGCACTACTGATAAACTCGGGTAAGATCAAGAAACTCTTTCCCAACTCCCCCCCACATGTTTAAATTGAGGTTATAACTTGGAATATAAGAGGCCTAAACAACTCAAGAAAGCAAAGAATCCTTAGAAATAGACTAAATCAGGAACAACCGGATCTCTGTTTTATCCAAGAGATAAAATGCAATACAGACAGAATGGAGGCAATCAGTAAACAACAATGGTGCAAGTACAATATGGTGGCTATCGGAGGCCAACAAATGGCAGGAGGTATTCTCACCTTGTGGAACCCACAAGTACTGATCCTAATAGAAGTCGAAGTGACCAAGCACACCCTTACGGTTCGCATGCAAATCATTGGAAACATAGAGGTGATTCTGTGCACTAATGTGTATGGGCCCCAGGTGTCAGAGGAAAAGAGAGGAATGATACAAGACTTAGAAGATCTTAAAACCTGATCCAACAACCTCCAATGGATCCTGGCAGGGGACTTCAACATCATCACATCACTTATGGAGAAAAAAGGAGGTACAAGAAGATTGGATAGGAATGCGGAAGAATTCTCAAAGTTCATAGACACAATGGAGATGGTAGACCTCAAAACTAATAATGGCCAGTTCACTTAGAACAATAAACAGGTGAACCAGTATCAGGTAACAACGAGACTCAATAGATTTCTAGTATCGGAGTCAATCATTATGTAGGGGCTAACCTTAGATTGCAACATCCTCCCCTAGGGGGGATCTGATCACTGGCCAGTGCAACTGGAAGCAGGCTTCCAAACCACACCAAAAAACAAACCCTTCAAATTTGAGAAATTCTGGATTGAACACCCGACTTTCAAGGAAATAATCAAATAGTGGTGGCGGGAGGAGAAACCAGAGCAAGGGACAAGGATGTTCAATCTCTATAAGAAAATAAAGTATATCAAATATAAGCTCAAGGAGTGGAACAAGGACACTTTTGGGAATATAAACCAAGAGAAAAACAACATAGAAGAAAATATGGAAAAACTCCAAGAAACCTGCATTTCGGAGGGCTATACAGAGGAACAGAAAAAGGAAGAGATCCAAATGACCCAGGAATGGGAAGATCGATGCCAGCAGGAATAAACACTTTGCCAAAAAAAGTCCTGTATCGGATGGCTAAAGGAAGGAGAACGAAACACCAAGTTTTTTCATAGAACAACCATGGCCAGAAGAGCCCATAACAAGATCCTGAAGACTAAGGACCACGATGGAATAGAGCGAGAGTCACATAAGGAGATTGAAACTACTCTGGTAAAACACTTCCACAGGATAGCCCAGGAACCCAACCAACATAGAACGGAGGCCATACAAAGGATAATCCAGCATATCCCCCGCCTGGTCACTGAGGAACAAAATAACAACCTGAACAAATCCATTGTAGAGGATGAAATTGACCAAGTACTCTAGGAAATGTCCAATGGGAAAGCCCTAGGTCCAGATGGCTTCACAGTGGAGTTTTTCAAAGCCTGCTAGGAAATCGTCAAACATGACGTTTATAGGGTAGTGGAAGACTCTAGAAGGTCAGCCTCCATTCTAAAAGTGCTAAATGCTACAATGATTACACTAATGCCCAAAGAAAATGAATCCAAAACCCCTGATCTTTATAGACCTATAGCGTTGTGCAATGTGGTTTATAAGATAATCTGCAAAGTTATAGAAAATAGATTGAAAACCCTCCTACCCACTTTGGTCTCACAAGAACAGGAAGGATTTGTGGAAGGAAGATAGATAATGGACAATACCATCCATGACCACGAGCTTATCCACACTATGAAGCTTCAGAAGAGAGAGGGAATGATAATACAACTGGACCTAGCAAAAGCTTATGACAAAATTAGTTGGCACTATATGTCAAGACTTTGGAAGCCTTTGGTTTCACCCAGCACTGGATCGGCTGGATAGTCAACCTAGTATCCACAAAAATCTACTCACTACTAATAAATGGGTCCCCTGTCAAACCTTTCTAGCCCACGAGAGGCATCAAACAAGGAGACCCATTGTCCCCCTTCCTTTTCATTCTAATGATGGAAGGTCTCAGTCGAAGCATAAAAAATGCAACTGCAACAGGTGAAATAACAAGTATAAAACCTTCCAAAATTTCCCTACTTCCACACGCCAACAGTTTGTGGATGACACCTTACTTCATAGCATACCCACATTCAAGGAAGAAAAATCCTACAAACGAATCCTAGAAGAGTTTGGGGAAGCCTCGGGTGCAGAGATCAACCATTCCAAATCTATGATCTTCTTCTTCAATACCAACCCTGC
Source organism: Picea engelmannii (assembly GCA_009831015.1). Lineage (NCBI taxonomy): Eukaryota > Viridiplantae > Streptophyta > Pinopsida > Pinales > Pinaceae > Picea > Picea engelmannii. Next base: position 169,673 of record ML809718.1, on the reverse strand, counting down.
AATCCAAAGAAATTTGGCCAACATTTTGGTATTTGAATGCAAAGCATTCCCAACTAAGTACTTGGGAATTCCCCTGACAGACAAAGCTTAAAAAATGTCAACTTGTGTAATGACCCCTTTTCTACGACTACAAGCGAAGAGGAAGTGCAATTGTTTTTTGTTTTTAGGAAATAAGGCGACGACGAAAATAGTTTAACCACACCACTGACGACGAACACAAGCACGCATTCCAAGCAATAGGAAACTATGACTCCACGCACTGGCACAAAGGAAACTGGGTGAAACATGCATATAACAACAAAGAGGAACAACTACCCGTCCGATGCAAACAAGACCACGCCTACAATCTAAGGAACAACATCCTCCTCCTGACACAATGACCTTGACAACCAAAGACTAGAACCTCAAGGCGTGCGAACCTCAATATGCAGAGCATACCAAAGCAGCTCCATAAAACAGGCCTCGTACTTGGACACCGTACGACCACCCTATCGTAAGGCATTGAACTCGTTGAGTTGATGCTTAATGAATTCCTTTGATAGGTACCTCTCTCGGAACCGTTCCTCGAACAGTTCCTATGACAGATCTTCGACGGCCATGTTCAGTTGTGGCAAGAGCGTCTTCCACCATAGAAGAGCGCTTCCCTTCAATTGAAATACCACCATGTGGACCTTCATGTTGGAGGTATAGTCGCGAAGTGAAAATCACATCGCCATATTCTCCAACCATGCATCGGCGGCTACGCCATCCAGGGCACCAAAGAACTCGGGAAATTTGACCTTCTCGAGTTCATGGTGAATGCTACCAGTACCGATCGTTGTACGCAGTGGACCCTCAGTGGGTTTCGACGCCCTGGCCTCCTCTCTGTCCAAACGGCTAATTAGTGCCTCAGACATGCGCTAAAAATATTTCATTAGTCCAACCACATCACCCACCGTTATCTACTCCTGCCCAACAACCTGTTCGTCTCCCTAGGGGTTAGACCCCTTTGGCATGGATGCTACTAGAGGCATCGCGCCTCCTCCCCTAGCACCCCATCGTCTGACTCCGCGACATCCTCTAACCATGATTACCTGCATGAAACAAGTCAACTTAATTAGCAACATTATAATCAAAAACCATATCAATGAAAGTGGTGGTGATCCCAAGTCGCGGGTTGAACTGGCTTTGATACCATATGTAACGATCCCTTTTGTACGACTAGAAGCGAAGCGAAAGTGCAATTTTTTTTTTTTAGGAAAGAAGGTGACGATGACAACAGTTTAACCACACCACTAACGACGAACGCAAGCACGTAGTCTAGGCAACAAACAACTATGACTCCATGCACTGGCACAAGGGAAACTGGGCGCAATATGCATAGAACAACAAAGAGGAATGACTACCCGCTCGACGCAAATAAGACCACGCCTACAAGCTAAGGAACAACATCTCCCTCCCGACACAATGACCTTGGCAACCAAAGACTAGAACCTCAAGGCGCATGAACCCAACGCATGAAGGTGTTCAACCCATGCGCCAAAAGAAAACTTACAATGCTCCACAACACTCACCCGGAATGTACCGGCTCCGGCCAAGTTATCATTCACCACTATCCAATAGGGCACGCCATGATCCCCTCATCAGGAATCATGCCATCCCCAGATGATAGACGCGTCAATAACCTTGGCGCAACAATCCTAACGGGACCAAGGATTCAAGAAAATCCAGCGTGCTAGGAGGCGAAACAATTGACACAAGACTACACCCACATCCCAACAATAGGTCGATGAGACGCAAGAGGATGACGACAAGGAAGACGCAAGCCAACACATGAATTTTTCAACAACCCAACCCTTTAATCATGTCTGAATTAGTCGATAATTACAATTTCTACATTAACCTTAAATACAATCTACCTGGGCAATTCTAAATTGATCCATAATTACAATCTAACTCAACAATTAACATTGTATAACCCATTAACAACATCATTGTAGCTTGCTACAAGTATAACACTTATTAACAAATTAATTTACAACATGCCTTCTAGCTATTAACCGTACTAAATTAGCAAGTTGTCTATTAACACTAAAAAGAACTGCTGAGAAATGACTATGCCATTTAAGCGGACTAATTTCATGTGGTTTTGTGGTTTAAAAAAAACAATCGTCAATTCGACGCTACTCGACGAATTTTAATGCTATCTTTTTGTTTTAATATTTAATGTCATATCAGGCTAATCAATGCACACTTGATGTTAATATTAACTATATCCTACAACATTAATTATCATTGCTAATTAAGAAAAGGAGGAATGTTGTCCAGAAACAATAAAGCCAATTAAAAACGTTGTCAGGTAAAGTAAAACGCATGGGTAACAGATAGCAGTTTTTAAAGGCAAAATCACAATCTTCATAAAGGCGAAATCACAGTCTCATAAAGGTAAAAATTCCACATGCAGCAAAGGTAACAGTTAGCCTTTTTTTAAAGGCAACTCCCAGTCTTCAAAGGGAAATTTCGCAGCCTCATAAAGGTAAAAATTTGCCATGCTGCAAAGGTAACAGATGGCAGTTTATTTTTGGCAAAAATCGCAGGCAAACAAGGGCAACGAATTGCAATTTACAGGTGGAATCGTTTCTTTTGTTACATCAAAAAAATCACGTTGTCCTTCAACTTCATGTATGGAAATCGCAATGCATCTCTATGTAAATGAAAATGCTATTGAGAGGATACAAATCGCAGACCCACCTTTAATGCATCATCAGCCATAAAACGTAGTCAAAGGTAGGTGACAACAAATCAGAGTTGATTTTGTTTTGTGAAAAAGGAATACAGACAACATATTGGTTCTATGAACCAGCTACTTCACACTTTCTGACAAGTGAAAATTAAGTGAATTTTAACCACAACAACCAAGCCAAAATGAACTAAATGCACTCACACCCCAAATCATTGTAAGAAATTTATAAAAATACAGTGATACCAGAAACGTGGTTGTGACACGTGCTTTTAGAGTATATGGCTATCAAATTTTATATAATATTACTGTATTATCATAGCGGAAGCGTTGCGCATCCTATACCCTCTATACAACTTGTTGTCAAAACAAATTTCACCATGGAATCCAAGGAAACTATTGGAATACATTTGAAAGGAACGCAATTAAAAGGGAAAAGAAACGCATGTGCATCCCTCTAATTGGAGACATAGTACTGTCAATTAAATTTAAATCGCAAGTGAGAATTAACCTTCATTAAAAATTTAGGTAAAACATCAGACATAGTCTCTCATCTTACATCCAATGCCTCAACAACCCAACATGGGTTAATTCCACAAGGTAAGCATAAAATTGCTACCAACAGACATCAAACTCGCAGGGAACAACTTGATAACGCTGCTAGGTGAAATGGCCAACTAAGAGCCATGAAGCTACACACTTCTGGGACATTCGTCGGCACAGGCCCTTCCATAATAGCCTCGACCTTTGTTGGATCCACAACAATACCTTCGTCGGAGATGACATGCCCTAAGTAGTGAATCTTCAATTGATAAAATGAGCATTTGGACAACTTCCCATACAATTTGTGCTCTCGTAGACACTGTAGTACCAAGCACAATTTCTCTTCATGCTCCTCCGTCGTGCGAGAGTAAATCAAAATATCGTTAATGAATACTTGGACGATCTTGTCCAAGTAATCGCAGAACACCCCATTCATCAAACTCATAAATACCCTAGGGCGTTTGTCAGTCCAAACAGTAAAACAATAAACTTGTAATGTACAAACCTCGTCTTAAAGGTCGTCTTAGGGATGTCATCCTCCTTGATCCGTAACTGGTGATACCCTGATCGCAAATCGATCTTTGAGAACAACGTCACACCCTTCATTTGATCGAACCGATCATCAATCCTCGGCAATGAATACTGATTCTTGATCGTTGCCTTGTTCAATTGACGGTATTCAATGCAAAGCCTCCATGAACCATCCTTCTTTCGTATGAAAATAAAAGACGCATCCCACGGTGACACACTTGGATGTATCAGTCCCAGGTCCAACAATTCCTTCAGTTGCATTGTCAACTCCTGTAACTCCAGGGTAGACATCTGATAAGGCATTCGAGCTATCGGTTTAGTACCCAGTTTTATGTCTATAGTAAACTCCAATTCCCTCTCTGACGACATCCCAGGTAACTCCTATGGAAAGAAGCCCGCAAACTCTCTCACTACAGGAAGGTGTTCTAGACCTTCCGCTACTCCCTTCTCGTTTAACGCAAGGATCGCATAAATCTTACATCCCTTGTGCATGCTCTTTTGTAGCTACAAGAAAGAGATGAACCTCAGGGAAACTCCCTGGTTCCATCCTACAATCACGCATCTCTATCCCTCGTCATCGACCAAGCTCAACCGTTTCATCTTACAGTTGAGTATCACCTCATGCGATTCCAACCAGTTCATACCGATCACGATGTCATAAGATCCTAAGATCGTGATGTACACGTTGGCCTTGGTGAAAAAATCTCCCAGGTTAAGGGTACAACCCTTAACCTTTCCTCCAACCTTTTGTTGGTCTCCCGAAGACATCTCTATGAAGATAAACTCTTCCTATTCGACTACCTTTACCTTAATCTTTTTTAGTGCTGTACCAAAAATGAAAGTCTTGATAGCACTCGGATCTATAAAAATACTAAGGGTCTGGTCAGCGACGGTACCTGGCGTCTCGAGCACAGTCGACTGGTGCTCTGCCTGGCGGTTATTCACTGATGTATGAATCTGATGGGCCTTGCCCATATCTCCCACGGTAGCAGATCCGACTGATCCAGATGCTCTAGTCCTCTCCACAGGGCAATCACGCTAGTAGTGTGGCTCCCCACATGTCCAACACCCCTTCTTCAGTCCAATACTCTTGGTACCTGAAGTAGAAGATGATGGCCCACCAACCTGGAATCCTGGTTTGTTCTGCTAAATAGGCCTAAATTGTTGTTTTTGTGGTCGACGTTGCTATTGATGTTGTGGTCCCCGATAAGGTGTCTGTTGTTGAGGCGTCAGTCTTTCATAAGGACTCCTCGGAGTCCTTCCTTGCAGGCATCTGTACATACGAGGAAATCATTATTTGGGTCTACAATCTTTAGTACGGGTGCATGGGTCAGGAGGTATTTTAGTTCCTCAAATATTTCTTCACATTTTGATGTCCAAATGAATTTGATCCCGTGTTTTTAAAGGGCAGTGATTGGACATCCAATCTTGGAAAATCCTTTTATGAACCTTCTATAGTATCCAGCTAAGCCCATGAAGGATCTGATATCTGATACATCCTTTGGGGTAGGCCATTCCATAATAGATCTGATCTTATTGGGGTCCACTGCCACACCTTCCTTAGAAATTACATAGCCTAATTAATGGACTTGCTTTTGAAAGCAGTCGCACTTGCTAAACTTAGCATAGAGCTGATGCTCTCTTAGTACTTGAAGTATGAGTCTAATATGTTCTTCATTCTCCTCCTTGTTCTTGGATTATATTAGGATATCATCAATGAAAACCAATACAAATTTGTCGAGAAAATTGTTGAGTACATTATTCATTAAACGCATAAAAGTGGCAGGGGCATTGGTTAACCCAAATGGCACCACCACAAATTCATAGTGACCATACCTCATTCTGAAGGTTTTTTTGTGGATGTCTTCATCCTTAATCCAGACTTGGTGGTATCCAGACCTCAAGTCGATCTTCGAGAAGATGGTATCACCTCCTAGTTGGTCGAACAAGTCATCGATTATGGGTAAGGGGTATTTGTTCTTTATGGTTGTCTTATTGAGTTGTCTGTAATCTATGCACAGTCGGAGTGTGTCATCTTTATTTTTCACAAACAAGATGGGTTCTCCCCATGGAGATACACTAGTTCGGATGTAGCCTTTTTCCATCATCTCCTTTAGTTGTATCTTGAGCTCAAACAACTCTGGCGTGCTCATCCTATATGGCGTTCTATATGTTGGTACCGCTCCTGATGTAAGCTCTATCGAGAAGTCAATATCCCTTCTCGGAGGTAGACCCAATACTTCTTCGGGGAACACGTCCTTGTATTCTCTTAATATGGGGTGGTCCTCTAGGTTTGGTTTTTCATCCTCAATGGATTCCAACACGTATATTTCATATAAGGAACACCCTTTTCTGCAATACTTCTTCATTTGAAGGGACAATATTTGTCTCATTGAGACAGGCTTCTGAAACCCTTGGAGGGTCATCTTTCTCCCTTCTTCGTTTACACATTCTAAAGTTTTATGATAAAAGTCCACTTTAGTTTTATAAGAAACCAACCAATCCATACCAATCAACAAGTCATACGATCCCAGGGGAAGTATGTTAAGGGTCGCTCGGGTGGGCAATCCACCCATGATGAATTAACAGGTTGGTATGGCCTCTGCCACCTTTCTTTTGGTCCCAGTGGCTAATTGCACCAACCACGGTTTAACATTTCTAATTGGTTGTAGTTTACACTTATCAACAACCTGAGGGGCCACATAACTCAAATTAGAACCTGGGTCAATTAAAATAGAAACTAGATGGTTGGTGATCATGCCTTCGAGCTCCACTACTGAAGCTTGGTGGTCGGCTTGATTATTGTCCAAGGCTACATAGAGTTGTGGCATGCTCCTAGCCACATCATTGACGGTGGTAGCTTCTTGGATATTGTAGACTCTCTTATTGTTCTATTGCCTATGTGGGCAGTCCCTCAATTTATGATCTTCTCCACAAGCCCAACATTTTAAGGGTTCCTTCTTGGGGTTATCGGTCTTTTTTGGGATTGTCTTAAAAGGTTTATTTCCAATTTGAGAGGGGAAATTTTGTTGATATACACTTCTGCAGGAAGGCTTCCTCTAGAATATTTTCCATAGTTCTTAAATCTTGAGGATTTAAACCTTTTCTTCTAGAATCCTGAACTACTCTTCTTGTTCTAGTCCTCATGGGATCTTGTCTTACTTCCAAATTGTTCATAACAATTCATCACCTTCTGGATAGTTTCTTCTAAGGTCTTTGGTTCATCGAACTCAATCCTATCCCGGTAGGTCTAAGGTGACCCGGTAATGAACCGCTGCATTTTTTATTTTTCATCTTTTATGTAGGGTACATACATCAGTAGTTCAAATAATTTATTGTCAAATTCATCTATGGTGAGATGCCCCAACCGGAGCTCATATAATTCCTTAGTTTTCCCATCCATGTAATTTTCTGACATATATTGCTTCTTGAAGTGTTTCTCACACTATTTCCATGACAAGTCCTTCTCATGGAATCCTTTCACATTCCTAAGGTCTTCCCACCATATGGAGGCATTTCCATTCAGGTTGAAGATGGCTATTCTAGCCTTCAAGTTTTTAGAGTAGTCATGGACTCTGAAATACTTCTTTAAACCAAGCAGCCAAGCTTCCACCTCTTCTCCCTTCTTAATCTCTTCGTTGAAAGAGGGTGTTTTGGCTTTATTGAACTCTTAAGGACCATGGGTTTTGGAATGCTTCCGCTTACTTCCTTTCATGTGAGAATGTGAGCCGACCCTGCTACTAGAAGATCCTTCGAGGTTGTCAGCTTCCTTTCTAGAGGACTCTCCCGATGAGTGTCCCCTACCTCCAAGTTGGACCTTCTTTGCGGTACGTCTCCCAGTGGGGTCACTTATGGAGTCATGTTTTCAGGTCTCAGGTGAACACTGACTTCTCTTCTTGTGTCGTCGGTCCACATGACTGGTTGTGGTTTCATGCTGCAGTTGTCTCTGTATGTCGGATAAGATCTGTAGCAAGACTGCATTAATTTATGTTTGTTTCTCTTTCTCCTTTATCAATCTCTTGTTTTCAGCCTTGAAACTCTGTAACTTGGCCCTGAGGCTCCTTACAGTTTCAGCCATATCTGGAGGGGTTTCCACCGCCCTCCTTTCATCATATTCTTCGTCTCTATTGTGGGATCCATCCCCCACTTCATGAAACGTCACCATCCTTTAGTATTGGATTTCTCCCCGTGATTCATTGACTGCTCGAGCGTTGAAAAAATAACTCATTGTTAGCTAACAGTATATCAATTTATGAACAATAAACGGTTCAATTTCTTAAATGCATACACTCAGTAGGAAGTTTCACTCTTTTCTTTAATAACATTTTTAACCAGACTTTTAAGAAAGAGGAAAGGTAGGGTGTCACTCCTTTAAAAGTACTCCCAATAGTGTTTTTAAGTGACTCATCCGTAAGCCCAAATAGGCCAAGTGTTGTAACCATGCTCTGATACCAATTTGTAACACACCCACAACGGGGAATAAAAAATTTCGCTTTGTTTTTCTTAAAGGACAGAATTGTTAGAAAATAGAAGATGATGTGCTCGTTTTACCATTGACGATACTTTCGTCACCCAACCACAGGCTAAAGCCTCCCTCCGAGCACCTTAACCTTGACTGAGAATTCCTCTGGAAGAAAACCCTAGGCTAGATAGCGAAACAAAGAGTAGCGCATCAATCCCCAAGGATAGCGCATCACAAAAATTTGATCAAGCCAAAATTGAGATCTTGTTGCTACTGTTGTTGCACCAGCTCTTCCTCCAAACCTACGCACCAAACTGCACCTGCATTGCGCACCAAACTACAGAGCTGCAATTTTGAGATGCTACAAATGAGAACTGGCGCCCTGTATTTATAGTAATCCTACCAGTTTGTTGGGGCCAACTTCTCCTTCTGGGTATGTGTCTATTCAGTATATTATTATTAATTCTGGACAACTTCTTCTCTTGGAGGCTAATAGCCTAATATAAATTATCTTCTTGAGATGACAAGGCTTTTAGGGTTATTAGCCAACTCATTAAAGTTTCTCTTGCTTCCCAGAGTCTTCTATTCTTGTCAGGTTCACACGTGGAGGTAAATACCTCCCGCAGCTACCATAATATTAACACTCCCTCCTAGCTAGAGAGGTATTTACAGGTAATGGACTTGAGCACAAAACATACCATTTACCCGGTAGCATCAATATAGTCATCTAGACTATTTCATGACTAGATCATGAGCATCACCATCACCATCAGTTGCATCATCTCTGGAAACCATACTTCATCTGAGTAGTTAGATATGATGTTGGATAAGTCACTCTCACCATGGAGTGATACAGGAGGAGTGAAAGCTCTGAACTATTTTCCGTCTGGAAAATCTTTGTTCATCATTCATATGAATGATCATCTCCAATAATCTGTTGATAGTCTTCAAGGCAATTAGAAAAAGGATAGAACACACCTGTGTCTATTCATAGTAGTACACAACTACAATCCAGTGGTTAACTACCACATCAAGTAACACACAAGTACTTGATCAACAATGTATAGTTGCGAGCAGTGAGACACATTCACTACAATAGTCCTCATCTACTGTCATATAGTCTT
>ML809718.1:107349-125269 GCA_009831015.1 Picea engelmannii | reverse complement strand
TGTGATAAACATGGGATCAAGAGAGAATACACAATCCCAAGAACTCCACAGCAAAATGGAGTATTTGAGAGGAAAAACAGAACAGTGCAGCAAATGGCCAGGTCAATGATGAATGAGAAGAACATTGGTCAAACCTACTGGGTAGAAGCAATACACACAGCAACCCATGTTATTAACAAATCCCACCTCATACCACATAGTGACAAGACACCTTATGAACTGTGGTATGGAAGACCTAATTCAATCAAACACTTCAAAGTCTTTGGGAGTAAGTGTTACATAAAGAATAATGATGAGAATCTTGGCAAGTATGATGGCAGGGCTGATGAAGGCATCTTCTTAGGGTATGCTACAAACAGTAAAGGATACAGATTCTATAATAAGAGGCTACATAAATTGGTTGACTGTATTGACATAAAAGTTGATGAAGGAATCCCAGTAAGAGAGGTTAAAAATACTGATTCAACAACAAAGGATATAGATGAAGTTGAAGCTGAGATGTTGCAAGTCACAAAAGATGCCTTGTAATCATGGCTAAGTGGCATCAACAAGACAGGTTCCAAAGAGAAGTTGAATCTTATAAAAGAACAAGTACCAGAATTTGTGAGCCACACACATATCAAAATACTCTTGGTTCTGGAAAGACTACATGTTATCTTACTATGATGTATCATTTAATCTAGCTCAAGCCCTTTTCCAGGCAGGGAAAGCAAAAGATTATGTTAATAAGTGTGAAAACTTGGAAAAGGTTGGTATGTTGGACAGTGAAGGTTTGAAAATGAATGCAGTAGCACTATGGCATTTAGGCAAGAATATTTATCTATTTCCATGGTTTATAAAGCACTGACCATTTCAAAGGAGAATATAAGGGCTTCCACTCTTGGACTGGTGTGTAAATTAGTTTATTAAATTTCGGAGCTACATGTAAATAGTTATTGCACAGTAAATCCAAGAAGCAATACAACAAATAAAAGAAGTAATACAAAAAAATCATTAGATGAGGTTAAACAACAAGAATGGATACATGAAGCAAAGTTGGTTGAAGACTGTGGCACAAGAGACAGATTGCTTGTGCAATTAAAGTATAAGAAAAAACAAAATGGATCAAGCCAAAAAAAAAATAAAGTTATGCTGAAAAGAGCTTCTTCCATGCCTTCTGTAGAGTTAATGCACAGATCACTTATTATGGCAGGTTCTTTCCCACCCAAAATTTTTACCGGTTCTATGTTGAATGACAGCTTTGCTACTCCAAAACAAGTTAGTAAGGTCAGTAGAAATGGAGCTACAAGAAAGCACATGAATGAAGATACAACTCTTTTGGACATTGTTGATAAAGGATTCTCATTATCAGTTGATCAAGTTGCAAGTTCCCCATCATCATCTGAATTAGTGATGTTGTCTTCTTATTCTTGAACATTTGTTCCTGATGGCACATGGCGACGTCAGGGAATTCTAGTTTTCGTTGATGCAAGGTGCGGGATCAATTCTAGTTCCTCGAGATCAATTTCTTTTACAATTGTTGGCATTGGTACTCGTGAAAAGTGAAGGCATTTGTAACTTCCTCGGATGTGTTTTTAAAAAACAATTGATCCCGTGCCTTACATCAACGAAAATTGTCAACTAAACATTTCATTGTAAAACCATAAAAGTTTTCTTATAGATTAACTGGAGTTTGTGAAAGTACAAAACACAATATGAATGCTTTTTTTTTCAACCAATTATAACAAGAATACAAAATAGTTATCAACATATATATTCTACATTGTTTCTAAATCATTTTCATATTAGAATGAACCTTTCCTCCACTCAATACTTCATTACTTATTCCCTTGTAGTGTAAATATGCCAATAATTGACATCCAACTTCATTTAAGTTGTCAAAGAAGAAATAGTAGTTTCAATATCGAGTACGTGTCTTCTACCTAGTTACTAGTTTGAACTGTTGCAAGAAAGTTGTACTTTTCTTCAAGTATGTATCCATAAACCCATAGGGTAGTCCCAAAGCTACTTAACACTGTATTATCTCAGTCAAAAATAATATTATGCATCGCAATATGTACCAATACACGAATGAAATTTGAATAAGTGTCTTCCTGCTTATTGCCCAATTACACTATTTCAACTAGGGAAAGAAATTCCCATCTCACAGAATCTATAAACAATGCCCATTAATAGTGCCCAAGGCCTTTATTGAATATGATTACCGAATAGGATGTGGAGAGTAAAATCTCAACTCCCAATTTTTGGCTTTGAATTACTACATAGAAAACAACCAGATACAAATTTCTCCACATCAACTTGCATCTGCAGCTAATACTAGCTTCAAAAATTAGCCAAGATTTTGATCACTCCAAAGTGTCCAACTTCAAAGCTTCGAGCTTCCTAAATAAAATTTATTTGTAAATCTCCTTTTAAAACAAACATCTCTAAATTTATACCACAATCCTTCTTCAATACTATAGTCTTTAAAGGATTCATGCCATGCATATCTCTACAAGTACTGCAGGACTTATACAGTTATACTATTGGCACAAAATCTATGTCAACGATGTGATCAACATTTTTCACCATTTCAGAGTTTGGCAAAATTGAAATATTTTCATCAGATTCTATCATGTATGAGGGTATGGGATTGGCATTTAATTAACAACACCATACAATCAATAAAACTAGTAAGGCTACTCCAAACATATTACCAAGTATTGAGCATTGCTATGCAACGGTGTACACAGGTCCTAGGGTCACATGCATATATAACAGAGAATAAAAAATCTGTCTACTATCAACAAAAATGTCCCCAAAATCTAAAACTGTAGATAATCTTTCATTACTGTGTCGATTGGTAAATCCATTCCTCTGTTCTTGCATATACTTTTCAGGTTGGGAGACTATTCAACCAAGTCGACATTTTTCCCGACTAATCTAGCTTGATTTTCAAGTGTGGACTCTGACATAGTGTTTGAATACTACAACAAATTTGTACAATGTTTATTCACTATCAAATATGTCTTGAGCCACGTGCATCTCACCAGTGACAAGTATTGCCCAACATACATGATCTATACAGTATCATAGTGATCTGTACAATCTATTAACACTTTTGACTTGATTTTCCAGGCATATATAGTCTTGTTTTTAACCAGCTGCTCTGTAACTTCAAATAGCAATCTCAACCAACAACCAATATCGTCGAATCTTTACATCATTTTTTTATCTTATTTCCACTACAAACTTAGAAGCACAAATTATGTTTATATTATGTTCTCATGTTAACTAAATCTACTTTCAATATCTACATGCACACTAAATTTCACTGAGCATAACGTGGTCAGAGCTGGCTGGTGAATCAAAACATAGAATGTTTGACCACAACATGGAATTCTTGACTACAAAGTTAAAGGCTACCCTCCAACTGTCGATCTTCATATAAAATACATACTAAAAATACAAAGGGATGATGCAATCATTCACTGTAATAAAGCTTTAATGAACAAATACATATTCACACTATGAATTGAAAACCCTTGGAGGGAAAATTAGGGCATCAGATTCAATGCTCAATGTTGCCACATACAAAATTAAAGTGTGCAGGGGCATTGAACTTAAAATTCATTCCTTATAGATTATCTCAAAAATTCACAACGATTTCACCAGATCACTAAGGACATTAGTTACAATGTAGAGATTCAGATTTGAATCCTGAAGTAGAATATGCTATGTCAATGCATAGAGGTAAAATCATTTGTATGGTGTACATTGAAGGATAGTTCATGTTCAAATTTGAGCCTTTTCACGCAGTCTATAATAGACATGGAATCAATGAACAGTTCACAGGGCTTCCAGATATAAAGGAAATTGGCTTAGAACCTTTTAAGGAACACTAGAAAAATTGCAGACATATTATAGATAAAACAGACTTGCACAAGAATTTCGTACATAGAACATAAATAAATTTCCCTCAAAAAGAAATATGTTGGAAATATGGGATTACAGGTTGGCATTGATGGCCTTGGCCTGGATGTCATAAATAGGAGAGATACTTAGCATTGAAAATGTGCATGAAATAAGACATAGTAGCCTTGTGATTTTGAAGAATTGTTTGCAGAAGAACTTTGCCTTGTCCCTAAGGTCAACAATGACAAAAGAGTTGGATCAATTCTTTTTAACTCAAAATATATTTTCCAATGGAAAGGTCTACTTAAAGTTTGTTTGGAACATGAAGTTGTTTGTGAAAAATTAATCTAATGCCTGTGCAGAGAAGGGTGTTTGGATGAAGCTTTAAAAATATGCAAGGAAATAGAATTAAAGGGCACCATGCTTAATGAAGCTACTAAATAATCAATGTACTTTGCAATGAAGGCCACCTCGTAGAAGCATTTTAGTTACTATGATCCTCCAGGGGTTACAAGACATGGCTAATTCAAGTGACAACAATTATTTCCCAGGGCATTTTATTGCAGAAGGCCTTTATCAAACTCGTGGATGGTTCTATACTCTTATGGTGTTATAAACTGCTCTGTTTGGTAAACCATCATTCAGAAATCTAATTTGCAATGGTCTTGTTTTAGCTGAGGATGGCAAGAAAATGAGAAAAAGACTAAAGAACTATCCCCCACCAATGAAAGTTTGACGTAGGCGAGTCGCGACCGCACCTCCGTCGTGCTCTCCTGCTCTCAGGATCGATCAAAATCCCCTCTTCTGTTGAGCTGAAGTGGCTCTTTAGATCCCTGCTAGAATCCTCTGCTAAAACCCGATCCATAGGTCCTTCTTTCCCTCACACGGTCTTCTGCACTTCACCGTGACCTTTCCCTGACTCAATATCGGGTTTCGGGGTTTCGAGCTTCCTTTTGTCGAGAGTCACTGTCCTCTCGATTCCCCAATCACCGATGAACTCCTTTTCACCGATTCGCTCCCCTTCTACCTTGGCCCCTTCTAGCTGTGCTGCTAATCCACATGACCTGCCTTCATATGACCACTGTCATAGGCTCCTATCGGGATTTCGGGCTTTGCTATGCCGAAATACACTTTCCCTTTGGATCCGCGATCCTCTGATTCCCGACACGCTATAATTTTAGCTAGCCCTCTTGGATCAGCTCCTAGTCCATGTGACCATTACCCCGTGACCTCAGTCAAACCTATCGTCAGGGTTTCGGGGTTTGCGATGCCAAATTGCACACACCTATGGGATTCCCGACTCTCCAAATCCCGAATCTTCGTTGCAATGACAACTGGCTTCCACTATGACGCCTTCCTCAGCCCCTGATGTGCTGACAGTTGTTCCCCACTGATCGGGGTTTCGCGTTTCGCGATTTCAAAGTGCACGAACTCTTTGCTCCCGGGATCTCTGATATCCCAATTCCCGATTAGCCGATGAACGACCTCTTTTTGGGGTTTGCTCCTATGGCTTTTGATCCTTGCAGCGCGTCCTCCTAAATGGATGGTCCCGATTAACTCTTGGGGTTCGCGACTTCAAGTGTCCCAGATGCCTCGTCCTCTGGACTCGCAAAACTCCGATCTCCGACCCTCTTCAGATCTCTGCCATGTGTCTCCGCTAACGGACGGCTCCAATCCAATCTCGTGCTTTCGCGACTTCTAATGCTCCAGAAGTCTTGCCTTCCCAACCTCCGATATGCCGATGGGATCCCGATCTCGCCCACGTGTCCCAACTGACGGACGGCTTAGATTCTTTCGCTAGTTCGGGATTTCTGATGTCCCGATTCTTATGACCTCGAGAATCTCGATTTCCCGAGTGTCGATATCCCAATGGCTCCACCCCTTTTCGAGATTTCTCCTCCTCCTGTTCACGAGGAATTAACTCCCTCGCAACTTCTACAGATCCGACGGCTGTCGACGATCCTGAACTAGATATGACGGCTCAGTTATGTTCTCTTTCCCTGCGCTTAAACTCTGCACATCTTCTCCTGATCCAACGGTTGACGGGATTTCCGAGTGAGATCTGACAGCTATCGCTCTCCTCTTATGTGTGCTTCTTCTAACTCCCCTCCTGAACGTGAATCTTCAATGGTTCATATCTCTTTCCTCCAGCCGATCTGACAGCGACTGTGCTCTCACCTGAGCTTCCTGTGTACTTTCCTTCTCTGCACTTGGAATAATTCCAAGTCTTTCAAAGGCCTCGACCTTTGCTTCTTTTATTCTCTGCAAACTCCTCAACCCTGAGCTTCGCTGCGCATCTAAGAACGATGTTCCTCCCGAGCTCTTATAAACTCTGAACTTCTCCAGGGAGTTCTCCAGTCTCTGCACTCCTTGCAGCTCGACTCTATGCGTGAAAGCACTCTCTCTCCTGAGCTTTTCCTTCTGCTCCAGCAACCCCTTACTGAGTCTTTCTGGGTGTTCAACAACCCTATATGAAGATCCCTCTGTGGATTCTTCTTCAAAATCATAGAACTCAAAGAGTCCTCTTCTCCTCTTCTGTGCCTGAATGCACAAAGTCTCACTGCCCACTTGGCAGAGTTTCCTCTCACAGAACGTTCAACAGTTTTGTTTCCCCTGTGCACCTATGCACTTGCTCAATGCCCTCTTGGTAGAGCTCTCAGAATCCTCAGTGATTATGGTTTCTTCTTCTAACTCTTAGCAGAGTTCTTCTCCAACGCAACCCGTGACCTCAGTCAAACCTCTCGTCGGGGTTTCGGGGTTTGCGATGACAAATTGCACATGCCTATGGGATTCCCGACTCTCCAAATCCCGACTCTTCGTTGCACTGACAACTGGCTTCCACTATGACGCCTTCCTCAGCCCCCGATGTGCTGACAGTTGTTCCCCACTGATCGGGGTTTCACGTTTCACGATTTCAAAGTGCACGAACTCTTTGCTCCCGGGATCTCCGATATCCCGATTCCCGATTAGCCGATGAACGACCTCTTTTCGGGGTTTCCTCCGGTGGATTTTGATCCTTTCCACGCGTCCTCCTACATGGACGATCCTGATTAACTCTCGGGGTTCATGACTTCAAGTTTCCCAGATGCCTCGTCCTCTGGACTCGCAAAACTCCAATCTCCGACCCTCTTCAGATCTCCGCCACGTGTCTCCGCTAACGGACGGCTCCAATCTAATCTCACGCTTTCGCGACTTCTAACGCTCTAGAAGTCTTTCCTTCCCAACCTATGATATGTCGATGGGCTCCTGATCTTTCCCACGTGTCCCAACTGATGGACGACTCAGATTCTTTCGCCGGTTCAGGATTTCTGATGTCTCGATTCTTACGACCTCGAGAATCCCAATTTCCTGAGTGTCGATATCCCAATGGCTCCACCCCTTGTCAGGATTTCTCCTCCTCCTGTTCATGAGGAATTAACTCCCTCGCAACTTCTATAGATCCGATGACTATCAGCGATCCTGAACCAGATCTGATGGCTCAGTTCTGTTCTCTTTCCCTGCACTTAAACTCTGTGCATCTTCTCCCGATCCAACGGTTGACGGGATTTCCGAGTGAGATCCGACGGTTGTCGCTCTCCTCTTCTGTGCACTTCTTCTGACACCCCTCTTGGACGTGAATCTTCAACGGTCCATATCTCGTTCCTCCAGCCGATATGACAGTGAAGTTTCTCTCACCTGAGCTTCCTGTGCACTTTCCTTCTCTGTACTTGGAAGAATTCCAAGTCTTTCAAAGGCCTCGACCTTTGCTTCTTTTATTCTCTGTGAACTCCTCAACCCTGAGCTTCCCTGCACGTATAAGAACGATTTTCCTCCTGAGCTCTTATAAAATCCGAACTCCTCCAGCGAGTTCTCCAGTCTCTGCACTCCTTGCAGCTCGACTCTGTGCATGAAAGCACTCTCTCTCCTGAGCTTTTCCTTCTGCTCCAGCAACCCCTTGTTGAGTCTTTCTAGGTGTTCAACAACCCTATATGAATATCCCTCTGTGGATTCTTCTTCAAAATCACAGAACTCAAAGAGTCCTCTTCTCCTCTTCTGTGCTTGAATGCACAAAGTCTCAATGCCCACTTGGCAGAGTTTCCTCTCACAGAACGTTCAGTAGTTATATTTCCCCTGTGCACCTATGCACTTGCTCAATGCCCTCCTAGCAAAGCTCTCAGAATCCTCAGTGATTCTGGTTTCTTCTTCTAACTCTTAGCAGAGTTCTTCTCCAACGCAACCCGTGCGTATGCTCAATGCCCACTTGGCAGAGCTCTACAGAATTCACAGAAGAATTTTGTTTGCAACTGTGTCTTCTCTCACATAGCTTTACCTCCAAGGTATTCAACAACCTTGAGGTCTTCCTCCTGAGTTGTTGACTTCAGTCTTGTGCCGCAGCACGTCTTTGTCTGACTCCGCAGAGTTCAGAAGTGCATCCTTTGTGCATGGATCTCTCAGAACCCGCAGTGTTCTATCACACCCTCCTGGTGTGAAGCCTCAAAGACCTTCACCTGAAATCAAACAGACTCCCTGCAAATGCACAACTACAACATACATTCACAATATGAAGAACACACACAGACATCCGTATAACTCAGAATGACATGCAGGAAAAACTGCTTCTGATTATATTAAATGGAAAATGCCTATAATTACAAGGTGTTCTCGAGCTCTCTCTAGCTCTCCTCAACTCTGCTCATCTACAACAACTTACTCAAAATGAGATCTCAAAATCTCTTTTACCTGAGGGGCTCATCGTGCTCTTCCCTCCAGGTTCACCTACTCTAATAAATTACATTCAATGGTTGTCTAATCCAGCGCCTGGATCTAGATCTCAACCGATCTAGCATTAAAGCCGATCTTATCTACAGCCTGCACAAAGGCACGACTTCCATGGCTCACCAGCCTAAGAATTTAATTTACATTCATTACAAATATTAAATGAGGTTGCGCCTCCCTTTCATCCTTGAATGCATGCGCGCTGACGTGGTTGGTTGGCTGGCTGGCTGATGTGGAGAGATTCTCCTACATCAAAGTTGTGGAAAACTGTGGATTTGATGGTCTCTAGTTATATCTTATCAATTCACCAATTGTAAAGGCAGAACCTATGAGATTTAAGAAGGATGATAGTGGTACTAGTGTTGTGCACTATGCTCTTACCTATGGAGAAGATTAAAGACCAACTATTCGAGAACAATAAACATACGACATGGGTTCATGATTATGTTAAGGAAAAACACTTTCACAATTATCTTGAGAATGCTAAGGATTGGGCATGGGTTCTTCATTGATGCAAGGCATGGGATCAATTATAGTTCCTCAAGATCAATTTCTTTTACAATTGTTGGCATTAGTACTCGTGAAAATTCTTGGCATTTGTAACTTCCTTGGATGTGTTTTTAAAAAAATAATTGATCCTGTGCCTTGCATCAACGAAAACCGTCAACTGAACATTTCATTGTAAAACCATTAAAGTTTTCTTATAGATTAACTGTAGTTTGTAAAAGTACATAACACACTATGAATGATTTTTGTTTTCAACCAATTATAACAAGAAGACAAAATAGTTATCAAAAAATATCTTCTACATTGTTTCTAAAACATTGTCATATTGGAATGAACCTTTCCTCCACTCAATACTTCATTACCTATTCCCTTGTAGTGGAAATCTGCCAATAATTGACATCCAACTTCATTTAAGTTTTCAAAGAAGAAACAATAGTTGCAATCTCGAGTACATTTCTTCTACCTGGTTACTAGTTTGATCTGTTGCAAGAAAGTTGTACTTTTCTTCAAGTATGTATCCATAAACCCATAGGGTAGTCCCAAAGCTACTTAAGATTGTACTATCTCAATCAAAAATAATATTATGCATCGCAAAATGTACCAATACATGAATGAAATTTGAAGAAGTGTTTTCATGCTTATTGCCCAGTTACACTATTTCAACTAGGGAAAGAAATTCTCATCTCACGGGATCTATAAACAATGCCCATTAACAATGCCCAAGGCCTTTACCGATTAGGATTACCGAATAGCATGTGGAGAGTAAAATCTCAACTCCCAATTTTTGGCTTTGAATTACTGCATAGTAAACAACCAGATACAAATTTCTCCACATCAGCTTTCATCTGCAGCTAATACTAGCTTCAAAAATTAGCCAAGATTTTGATCACTCCAAAGTGTCAAACTTCAGAGCTATGAGCTTCCTAAATAAACTTTATTTGTAACTCTCCTTTTAAAACGAACATCACTAAATTTATAGCACAATCCTTCTTCAAGACTATAGTCTTTAAAGGATTCATGCCATGCATAACTCTACAGGTACTGCAAGACTTATACAATTATACTATTGGCACAAAATCTATGTCAGTGATGTGATCAACATTTTTCACCATTTCAGAGTTTGGCAAAATTGCAATATTTTCATCGGATTCTATCATGCATGAGGGTATGGGATTGACATTTAATTAAGAAAACCATAAAACCAATAAAACCAATAAGGCTACTCCAAACATATTACCAAGTATTCAGCATTCTTATGCACAGGTGTACACAGGTCCTAGGATCACAGGCATATATAACATAGAATAAAAAATATGTCAACTATCAACAAAAATGTCCCCAAAATATAAAACTGTAGATAATCTTTCATTACTATGTCGATTGGTAAATCCATTCCTTTGTTCTTTCATGTACTTTTTAGGTTGGGAGACTGTTCAACCAAGTCGAGATTTTTTCCCGACTAATCTAGCTTGATTTTCAAGTGTGAACTCTGACATAGCGTTTGAATACTATAGTGAATTTCTACAGTGTTTATTCACTATTATATATGTCTTAGGTCGTGCGCATCTCACCAGGGATAGGTAGATCCCAACATACACGATCTATACAGTAGCATAGTGATTTGTACAATCTATTAACACTTTTGATTTGATTTTCTAGGCATATATAGTCTTTCTTTTAACCAACTGCTCTGTAACTTCAAATAGCAATCTCAACCAGCAACCAATATCATCGAATCTTTACATCATTTGTTTATATTCTTTCCACTACAAAATTAGAAGCACAAATTATATTTATATTATGTTCTCATGTTAACTAAATCTTCTTTCAATATCGATATGCACACTAAATTTCACTGAGCATAATGTGGTCAGAGGTGGCTGGCGAATCAAAACATTGAATTATTGACCACAACATGGAATTCTTGACTACAAAGTTAAGGGCTACCCTCCAACTGTCGATCTTCATATAAAATAAATACTAAAAGTACAAAGAGATGAGGCAATCATTCATTGTAATAAAGCTTTAACGAACACAGACATATTCATACTATGAATTGAAAACCCTTGGAGGGAAAATTAGGGCATCAAATTCAATGCTCAATGTTGCCACATACAAAATTAAAGTGTGCAGGGGCATTGAATTTAAAATTCATTCCTTATAGATTATCTCATAAATTCACAACGATTTCACCAGATCACTATGGACATTAGTTACATTGTAGAGATTCAGATTTGAATCCTGAACTAGAATATGCTATGTCAACGCATAGAGGTAAAATCATTTGTATGGTGGAAGTTGAAGGATAGGTCATGTTCAAATTTGAGCCTTTTCACACAATCTATAATAGAGATGGAATCAATGAACAGTTCACAAGGCTTCCAGATATAAAGAAATTGGCTCAGAACCTTTGAAGGAACACTAGAAAAATTGCAAACATATTATAGATAAAACAGACTTGCACAAGAATTCCATACACAAAACAAAAATAAATTTCCCTCATAAGGCAATATGTTGGCAATATGGCATTACAAGTTGGCATTGATGGCCTTGGCCTGGATGTCCTAAAGAGGAGAGATACTTAGCATTGACAATGTGCATGAAAGAAGAAATAGTAGCCTTATAATTTTGAAGTATTGTTTACATAAGAACTTTGCCTTGTCCCTAAGGTCAGGAATGAAAAAAGAGATGGATCAGTGATTTTTAAATCAATATATATTTTCCAATGGAAGGGTATGCTTAAAGTTTGTTTGGAACATGAAGTTATTTTTGAAAAAGTAATCTACTGCCTGTGCAGAGAAGGGTGTTTGGATGAAGCTTTAAAACTATGCAAGGAAATAGAATTAAAGGGCACCATGCCTAATGAATCTACTAAATAATCAATGCACTTTTCAATGAAGTCCACCTCGTAGAATATTTTTAGTTACTATGATCCTCCATGGGTTACAAGACATGGCTAATTCAAGTGACAACAATTATTTCCCAGGGAATTTTATTGCAGAAGGCCTTGATCAAAATCGCGGATGGTTCTATACTCTTATGGTTTTATCAACTGCTCTGTTTGGTAAACCAACATTCAGAAATCTGATTTTCAATGGTTTTGTTTTAGTTGAGGATGGCAAGAAAATGAGAAAAATACTAAAGAACTATCCCCCACCAGTGGAAGTTGTGGAAAACTATGGAGTTGATGCTCTCTGGTTATATATTATCAATTCACCAGTTTTACGAGGAGAACCTATGAGATTTTAGAAGGATGATAGTGGTACTGGTGTTGTGCACTATGCTCCTGCCTATGGAGAATATTAAAGACCAACTATTGGAGAACAATAAACAGACGACATGGGTTCATGATTATGTTAAGGAAAAACACTTTCACAATTGGCTTGAGAATGCTAGGGATTGGGCAGTAAGTCGAAGTAGATTTTGGGGCACACCTCTCCCGATATGGATTAGTGATGATGGAG
Organism: Picea engelmannii; assembly: GCA_009831015.1. Taxonomy (NCBI): domain Eukaryota; kingdom Viridiplantae; phylum Streptophyta; class Pinopsida; order Pinales; family Pinaceae; genus Picea; species Picea engelmannii. Next base: position 112,649 of record ML809718.1, on the reverse strand, counting down.
AGGAAAAATTTGTTGCGGGGTCAATTGAAAAGATAGAGGATATTTCAGGTGTCAAGGTGGTTGGTCTACATCGGCATAAAATTGATTACATCACAATTCCTTCTGGAAGAGGTCCCAACTATGGAGTTCTTAGGCATGTTGATGATGTTTTCGATTGTTGGTTTGAGAGTGGGTCAATGCCTTATGCTTATAGTCATTATCCATTTGAGAACAAAAACTTTTTTAGATCGATTACCAGGCATTATCATTCTTCTCATGATTGCGTGCGTAAGGCAATATACATTGCATCAAAACCTGTATCATTGGATCGTGGTTGTGACAGGGATATATACATCCATTTGCATTATCTAGTTGATCCTGCCAGTATTCATATGCTCTTCAAATGATAGTGAATCATGGATTAATCAAAACTGTTATGGAGACTCAACAATTGTCCGATCAAGAGATTGAGGGTGTTGATCTAATTTCCAATCAAGGTTTAGTCCCACATGCAAAGTGTGGAAGTTTTATTATGTTTTTTTAAAGAGTACTCTCACAATGACTATTCGACGTGGAGTGAAGAAGTATGGTGGAGGCTCTAGGTGTTTGGACTCCACGAGAAGATCACCAGCCTGGAGCCCGGGACGACCTATTAGGCCCCCTACCTTTTGGGAAAAATGACTATGACGTTGGTCACATATTTTTTTATAAACCACTAAAGCACGATGGTCATATGAGCATCCATGCGCTTAAAAGGTTTGTTAGTCAGTTGGAAAGATTTCCAATCTTATTGAGTTTTTGGCATAAAACGCCAAGACTAGAGGTTCACTGAGTTTAGAAGATCTTCTAATCCCAGTTGATGGAAATGGATGATTTATTGAAAACATTGTTGACTTCAAAGGACGATATGTAAAGGATGTTGATAAAGATATTATATCTGTTGTGAAGGCTAAGGGAAGATTGGTTAGTTCGGGCAACATTATGCACTCATATCCATTTTGTTGGAGATTAGAGACACCTTTGCTTTATAGGACCGTGCCAAGATGGTTTGTTGTTGTGGAGGTTAAATCAAACTGTATCAAAACCCTGCATGTACACAAAGATAGTGACAACATCAGTATACGACCTTGGCAAAGATTGCTTCAAATCACAACTAATATTAATGTTTTGAAACCTGGAAGTAGTATAATCTTGTAAAAGATTTATATCAGATGTGTGTATAACTTATATCAGAATCAATAAAATACTTATATTAGAATCGATAAAGAAGTAGTATGACTTTGTAAAAGACTTATATCAGATGTGTGTACGGTTGTGAAAGACCAGAGAATTGTTTTTCTCTTGATGGAAGCCCTGTCACTAGATTAGAGATAGATCAAAATATGGGATTATGAAAAGACTGTAATATTAATTTAAGAAAAAAGGAGGGAAATTTTATTATGTTTTTAAGAATACATCAAAATAAAAATAAAATCAAAGTTATTAGTCTGAAAAATGAAGAGGTGTGATTGTTATGAACAGTTATTTTGAACATACATGTTGTTTGGTGAAAATGTGTGATAACATGCCTATTTAATTGCCAAAGAAAAAAAGCAGAAAAGTGTGTCTCTTAATGAAGATTGAAGATTAAATAAAAAGGAGACAGAGAAGAAGAATATCAAGTCCAATGCCCGACAAAGAAGATCACCAGAGGACTGCATATACTCATTGTCATATTATTAAAACTAAGGGAGGCAGGGTTGGTGCCTGCAGGGGAGTAGGTGCTTCCTTGTCATTTGTAGCTGACTAAACAGGGGGATGAACCCTCCTACCAGTTGGAGCTGGTGAAAAGGGGTGTGGGTGATGATCTAAGAAGAATAATATCTTCCTTCTTGTAACATGTAAATACATAATTTTTCAATTAATAAGAGAAGTGCTTGTGGTTTTCCCAATTGGGTTCCACGATAAGTATTGTGTTAAAATATTGATTGCGTTAATATAAGAAAAATTGACAAATTAAATATATCACTAATTCACCCCCATCTCAGTGACAAGGTTTGATCCTTCACAATATTCCCCATTGCATTTGTGAGGGTCCTAGAAGAATCAGTTCCCATTACACTAGATAAAAACATGGGAAAATTCTAGTGCACTTGTTAAAGTGTGAAAATTCTAGTGCACTTGTTAAAGTGTTGATTGTATCAACATGCTAAACTCAAAATTAATGTTGTCTAGAGGCTTAGGGTACATAACACTCCACTCAAGTAATGGATAATTCTATAGGAGCTCAATGTTAAAAACTGGATGAAGACCAAGATAAACTAGGAAATCAAGCTTGAAATCATAGTCGCCTCATTTATCAGTGATGGTGCATGCTTTCTATTTTAGTGGGTGTAGTTTTTGATGTTGGCCTTTAAGTTGTTTCTTTTGGATGTGAATCCAAACCTTATTCCCCTCCAACTGAGAATTTTCATGGTACACAGTGCTTGGCATGGAACTACTTCTACTTATCAGTTGCCTACGTTAGAATGTCTTGAAATTGGCGTTGAACACTCTATATTTGTTCAATGAAGTGTGTTTCTGTATCGATTTATTTTTGCACCGATTCAAAAGTGCCTATAATTATGGGCCTAGGGAATGCATCATTGATTAACATTGTGGATTTATATTCATATCAGACTTCTAAAGCACTGCATTGTGTGGAGTTGTGCTAAGTTATGTTGTAACTGTGCTAAATGAAATCAAGTTTGTCATCCTAAATGTGAGTGTGCCTATGATTGTACCTGCACAGTGGGTAATCAATAGTTTGGTTCACAATTTTTTCTTTCCCATCATTTTGCAGGTGAAAGAATATGGACATATCAATCCTTGTGTCTAACATGCTCTAGAGTGATTTCCAAAAATTGTTGATGAACTTAGGTTCATGGTATGACACAATGTATGTTGGTGCTCCAAAGTTGACCCACATGTGTGCAAAAAAAACTTTGTTATGTCTTTTGTAAAGTCAATTTTCTTGCAAGGTGCAAGTACTATCATCTTCAAGAACCTATCAATGAAAATAGACATTGCATCATGGTTTTTGCATGTTGTTGGTAGGCCTATTAGAAAATTCACAAAGATAGACTATCGTGGATGCCTGGGATTGAATAGATATGTGTACAGTCCCTACTTCCTATTGGCCAGTTTTTTATTGTGCAAGAAGCAAAGGCCTTCATGTATTTATCCATGTTTTCATAAGGGTGAGACCAATAGAACTGTTTCTACAAAACTTCAAGAACCTTATGTATCTCAAAGTGACCTCTTGAATTGGGATAAGGTATTCCTAGATTAGCTTGTTGCATTTTCCCTTTCCAGTACACACAAATTTACATGGAAATACAAGTTGTTGTGCAACTAGAAATTTCCACTAGATTGCCTAGAGTTGTGATCTGCATAGATGTATGAAAATGGTGGTTTTCGGTGTATTGATGCCACTAATCATGATCTGATGTGCACATGTCCAAAACGACTAGAAATGTGCTCATTGGTGGTTTACTCTATTTTGTTGCACAGTTGGATAATTTGCACTTGTGCATGATTACTAGGTGAAACTACAGTAGCATGCAATCCATTTAAGTCATTGTGTGCTCTGCAACTTACTCTGTGTCAACACAATCTGCAAAGGCTTATGGTTGGAATGAAAACAAATCTCCTTACCCAATATGTATTATCTCCATTTTTTGACATGTTAAACAATCACATAGAGCTCATGATTGTAGGTTGAATAGTTGCGTATAACATCAATGAATGTTTTTGAATGGTATGGGATTGGGTGTCCATTGTGGATGTGAACAATGCCAAGTGCATACTAAGAGGTGTTGGTTTGATTATCAAATTCCCGATGGAGATTAAGTAGGCTTAAGACTAGCATAGGGCACCTTAACTTCTTCAAATAATTTTTGTTACATGTGATCCCATTTGAAAATGAGTTTCTTGGTATTCTCATGCAAGATCTGATGCAGGGGATGTGTAACATCAAAGGAAACATAAGAAAATCCCCTGTAAAATTGTGCCAAGTAAAGGAATCTTCATAACTTGTTGATGTTGGTTGGGGTAGGCCAATTGTGGATGGCCTGTATTTTCTTTGGATCCACATGCACATTTGTTTAATCAATCATGAAGCCAAGGTATAGTATGTACTTCATGGAAAACTCTTATTTCTCTAGGTTATAAAGAAACTTATGTTGGTGCAAAGTTTGAAAGACTTGCACAATACATTGGAAGTGTTCATATCATGTCCTATTGAAGATAAGAACATTGTTGAGGTAGACCACAATGAATTTATCTATAAATGGGTGCAAAACATCGTTCATCAATTGCATGGAGGTTGTTGATGCCTTTGTTATGCCAAAGGGTATCACCAACCACTCAAATAGTTTAAATCTTTCTTTGAATCTAGTGTTCCAAACATATAAAGTGTTGGTTTAAACTTGATGGTAGTGAAACTTAAAGTCAATCTTGGTAAAATATCTCGACTCCCTTCAATGTGTCTAGAAGGTCTTCAATTTACGAGATTGGATATCTATCATTGCCTATAATTTTGTTGAGGGAACAATAGTCACTGTAGAGGTGCTATGTGGCATCTTTCTTTGTTGCGGGTGGAATGGGACTTCCACAAGCCAAATCACTTAGCTTGATGTGTCCTTTTAGCAGGATATCTTAAATCTAGCACTATGTTTTCTCTTTTTCTAGAATGGATTTGTAATACAGGTTTTTGTTGAACAACAAGTTTCCAAGTACCAAATATATGTGATGTTGGACTTGACAACTATAGAGGTACTCTTGTGGGGTACTTGAATGTTATTCTATTCCTCCATAAATGTATTAAGTTTCTTTTGTTTCCCTAGTTTCATAACAAAGGAAAATTGCAATGGTGCAATAATCAATTGAACGATTGTTGGTTGAATTGTTAACAAAATAAATTTCTATAGGTGAGCTTACGACACTATTTAGCTGAAATTTAGGAGCCTTTAAATGTTAATTTTACCTCAATAATACAAAACCACTTATCATTAATATTCGAAACAATGAAAAGAGGTTTGGAATAGAATATCCCATGTCTCTCCCACAAGAATAATTGTCCATGCAAAATGTCATAGATTTCCAAAGGCGCTATGTCAAGTGACAGGCATAGCATGTGCTACCCTTAATGGGATTAAAATATGTTAAGAACCAAATATCAATATAGCATAGAAAAACCTCAGAAAAAGTACTCAACGCCTTCAAAAAGAGATAATTTCAGATAATAAGCCTCTTCGAGGGGGCAACCTCCTTTTACCCCACTTAAATGTTCAAGTACAAGA
>ML809718.1:81542-100026 GCA_009831015.1 Picea engelmannii | reverse complement strand
CCTAACCATTAATACTAAAAACCCTTACATCCTTATAGAGCCTAACCATTAATACTAAAAACCCTTACATGTATATCATATATAGTAATATTTAACTACCAACCCCCATTCTCGCTATTATTAACCCATTATAACCCATAATCTCTAAATCCTACCACCCTTAACCACTAACTACTATAACTCACAACCCCTAAACCACAAGACCCTTCTAAATCATACCACCCATAAAACCTATCATTGCTAATATATAACTCATAATATATATACCCCTACTAATTATTTTTTGTAACCTATACCACCTAACTCATAACTAATATAATCCTTAATTCCTAGATATTTTATACTCTAATCACTATGACCCATACCATGTAACCTTGTAGTCCATAATCCCTCTAACATATAACCCAAACACTTATCCTCTCTAACATCTAATCGCCATAATTCCTGATTCTTGAACCCTAAATTACATAACTCATATTTAACCCCTAACCATACTACTATATCCATTATAACTGCCAACAATTTGTTGAAATATTGTAACTGCGAAGAATATTCTAAATATAGTTGAGTTATTATCTTATAGATCAATCCCCTTTTGTGGATTGATCATGTCAGGACTTAGGTATGACCAAATCCCCTTTTGTGGATTGGTCAAACCCTAATCAAATGATGCTAATTGAGAAGTCAGACCCTAGGGATAATTAAAGTGGTTTTAGCCACTAGTTGAAGAAGTTGGCCCTGCCTAATGAAGATACACAACCCTAGCACTCATCAGCTAGTACAAATAAGAGAGGTAGCGCCTCATTCACTCACTTACTCAAGTCACTCATCTAGTGCGCAAGTTTGAAGGAAATTGCAGTTAAAAGAAGGAGAAGAGAGAGGTGCATTGCTCAGTCTTGAATATTCTCCAGTGTTTGGTCTTTTATCTTGGCATTGTATTGGCAATCTATATTAAGGAAGTTTTTGTTGGGTTTTCTCCCCCATGAGGGTTTCCCAGGATAAATGTTGTGTACCTTTTGATTGTGTTTCTTTCAGTGATCCTTCTTATGCTATTATTGTCTAGTAAATTGAAAAGAACCTAATAGAAGCTCTAAAATTAACATGGTATTAGATTTTGACTGAATAGAGCACATTTCATTAGGCAACCAAAAATGTCATTGTTGCCATACAGGAAAATTAGGGATTTTGTTGGAAGGGAATTTCAGCCTAAAACACATCTAGGGAAGAGCACCCTAGCCTAGCGAACTCATTGGCATCTTGAGCATACCTTTTCAGTGGACAAATCCTCTAGAAAGTGAAACCCTAGTTTTCATTGTTACCAGATAACCAGGAAACCAGAACCAATACCAAAAGTACCAGTCCATATTTGCACAGGTCCAATTTCAATGGGTAAAATTTAAATTTTCTGAAAACAGACTGCACCGGCCTACTCGCCTCAAACCAACGCACCTTCTGGTAAGTTCAGATTCAATTGTTGAGAACTTTCAATTTTTTGTCATTTTCCCAGCTCCAGGTCAAGATGTTTGCAAGCACCAAGCTTGTTGACAAGTTAGAAGGTGTGGGTAACTTATGTGCCTAGTAGTATAGGATTGCACTCATTCTTGAAGAGAATGATCTTGCAAAATTAATAAAGGAAAATGTACCATAACCCGCAGAAGATGCAACTAAAGCAAAGTACAACAAGGATATGGTTAGGGCCAAAATAATCATTGCAGACTCTATTAAATATCACTTGTTCCCTCAAGTGGCTTCTAAGAACACTCCAAAAAAGATGTTTGATTCCCTAACCAAAATGTATGAAGGAAAGAAAATTAACCGAAAGATGAACTTGAGAACCCAACTCAAGAATACAAAGATGCAGAAAGGAGAAATAGTTCATGACTATTTCTCTAGGATTTCTCAATTCAAGGAACATCTAGAAGAAATTGGAGACAACCTAGATGAATATGAACTCATAATGATAGTTCTTAATGGTCTCACAAGACCTTGGGATGCCTTCATCCAAACTATTTGTGCTAGAAAGGAGAAACTACAATTTGACAATATTTGGGAAGAATGTGTTCAAGAAGAAGCAAGAGTAGCTAACCAAGAAAAAGTACTATTAAGGGATGAAGATCAAGCCCTATATTCTCATGATAAAGAAGGAAATAAAAGGTCTCACATACAAAAGGAGACTCACCATCATAAGGAATCTCACTCCCCAAAGAGATTCACCCATTTCCATAAAGAATCTCACCCTCCAAGGAGGTTCCAGAAGTTTCAGAAAGGTCAAAGAAGAGAAAAAGATTTCTCCTCCAACCAATGTTACCATTGTGACAATATGGGACATATTGCTAAGAATTTTCCAGCTAGAAGAGAAGAATACAAGAAGAGAAATAAAAAAAGACATCATGCCCATGTAATTGAAGATGATGAGCCACCCACGAAGATGATTAAAGAAAATATTTAAGACTATGTTTTAATTTATTCCCTCTCAGGATCTATGTCACCTAGAGAGGACATTTGACTCATAAATAGTGGTTCCTCTAAGCACATGACAGGCCAAAGAGAAATTCTCTCTAGCCTTATAGAAAATAGCTTTCCCCAGAAAGTTACACTCGGAGATGATTTCCAGTACCCTATCAAAGGAGTGGGAGAATCCACTTACAAACTTGATTCAACGACCCCAATGAATATGAAGGATGTATTATATGTACTAGGGTTGACAAAGAAATTTCTTTCTATCTCAGCTTTAGATAAGAAATATTTTAGGGTTTCTTTCATAGATGGTGAAGTTATTATGTGGCCTAAAGGAAAAACCATAGAAGATACAATTGTAATTGGAATAGAAGAAGGTGGCCTGTATAAATTAAAAGGTCACTTAGATGAAGCCTTGACTCACTCCACTGAGAGTCCACGTGAACTTTTCCATATAATATTATCTCACATCAACTATAAATCCTTACCATATGTAAGCAAGGTAGTTATATGTCTACTAGAATTCAAGGTTGATCATGAAGGTGTGTGCAAGGGATGTGCACAAGGAAATAACATAAATAATCCTTTATCAAAGAGCAACAGTATAACATAAGAAATATTGGAGCTCATCCACTCAGATGTATGTGTCCCAATGCCATCAACCTCTCTTAGTGGGTATGTATATTATGTTTCATTTGTTGATGATCATTCTCGCAAGACTTGGGTTTTCTTATTGAAATCAAAATATGAAATGTTTGGAAAACTCAAGGAATTCAAAGCCTTGATAGAGAATCTCTCTGAAAGAAAAATCAAGATACTCAAGTCAGATAATGGAGGAGAATACACCTCAAAATAATTTGTAATTTTTTGCAGAGATGTCAAGATTAAGAGGGATCTCACCACTCCCAATAATCCTCAACAAAATGGTTTACCAGAAAGAAACAATAGAACTATAATGGAAGCAATGAAGACTATGATCCATGATCAAGATCGTCCAATGCACTTATGGGATGAAGCAACAAGAACAACAGTGTATATCCAAAACATACTATCCCATAGTGCACTTGGATTCAAAACCCCCGAACAAATTTTCTCCGAAAAGAAGCCATAAGTAATCCATCTCAATATATTTGGTTGTCCAGTGTTTGTACACATTCCGAAAGAAAGTATTTTAATGCAGAGTGGTCTGTATACATCTTAAAGTGAGACCCCAATAAATAATGTATGAACTTTTGTAGTGCATAGACCATTTCCAATCCTTCTCGTTCTGTCGTAGTATAATTCTTCTCTGCTATGGACAACTTATTGCTTGTAAAAAAAATTGAGTGATCTATGTCTCCCTCCCCTGGTTGGAATAGTATTGTGCCCAATGCTATGGATGATGCATATACATGTACATGGAACTCCTTGTTCCAATCTAGAAAGATCATAATTGATGTGGTCACTAGTTTTTTTATTTAAGGTGTCCAAACCCTTCTGACAATCCTAATTCCATTGAAGTGTTTATTCCTTATGCAGTAAATTTTCCATCAATGATGTGATCTATGCATATCCTTTGATAAATTTCATGTAATATCCTATATGACCCAGAGTTTCCCTCAGTTTTCTAACTGATGTTGGTGGTTCTAAATCTAGAATTACTGCAATCTTGATTGGATCTACTAGTAATCCATTTTTGCAAACTACATGTCCCAACAGAATTCCAAATGGCGTGGAAAAAATACACTTCTTCAGGTTCAGAAAAATATGACACTGTCTACACCGATCCAAAATTAGCCTGGGGACTTCTATATGATCCTTCAGTATACTGAACATAATCCAATCATCCAAGTACACTTCAAGGAACTTATGAATAAATTCCTTGAACACTACAACCACTACTCTAGATAACACCACAGTGGCATTATTTAGTCCAAAGGGCATTATTGTATACTGATAACTCCCCCACTCTATCGCAATTGTAGTCTTGTGTCGGTATTCCTACGTTATTTTTATTTGATGGTAAGCCAATAATATGTCTATGAAAGAATAAGTTTCTTGGCCTTCTATGTTATCCAGTACCTCGTCTATGAATGTTGTTGGGAATGGGTCATCTAAACACACATCATTCAGCTTCCTTGGATCCACATAGATCCTAATTCCTCATGTCTTCTTGTCCTGCACTACCATTGTACTGATCCACTTGGATTCTTCTACCAGTTAGATGATTCATGTGTCCATCATCGTGTCTATTGCAACTTTCACCTTTTACTTGTACTTCATATTTAACCTGTAAGGTCTCTGTTGTATCGACTTATCTCCCAGTTTCAGCAGAATATTCATCTCTTCCAAGTCCCCTACTATTCCCTTCATCTTTGAAAATGTCATGGGGAACAGGTCCTGATATTCGTGCAACAAGTCTGCAATATTTTTGGCTATTTCATCGCTCCAATAATCCCCTATCTGTGAAAACTTTGGGTTCTCTGTCATCCCAATGTTTACCTTCCGCGTCTTTATCGGTTGGGTGTATGCGAAGGATTTAAGATGTGGACCTTCTATGACTCGTTCTCCTTATGTATCAGGTACTTGTACATTTATGGGATCTTCTTCATCATGATCCTCCTTAGCCACATTGTAGCACTCCAATAACTCATGGATACTCATAGTATCTATGTGCACACTACATACTGGTACCACCTCCATCAACCCTTCTTTTAAGAAGATCTTAGTTTGAATAGCCTATAGTGTTGCATCTATTGATGGATATTCATGTTCAAATGTAAGTGTGACCTTGAACCTCTAAGCCAACTCTCCCCATCTTTTTTTCTCTCTGCACATTTCCAATTCCAAATACTAGTTCTTCGGAATTGTGTCCAGAGTATCTATAAATCTATGTGGCCATTATGTTTCCAGTAATAAACTCCATAAAGTCCTGCACTACTCAACATGATATGTTGGATCACTCTCTCTTGTATACTTATGCATAACATTTTCTTCCCCATTCACAAACCTTACTTGCATTAGTCTTTTTCATTGTGGCCAGTCTTTCATTCCTTCTTTGTGTGCGGCCCACCATCTGGTTGGAGTCGCTTTTAGGAAAACACCTAGTTCTAACAACCTTTTTTGTTCAGGTAACTGTAACTCAAATTCCTTTACAATCAAACTTGTCTCAATTAATCCATCGTACCTAGGTGGATCACATATCTCCGTTCCAATCTAGCACAAGGATCAAGTTATGTGTGCACATTGTCTAGTTGAGACTTCATGCATTCTCTATTTCCAATGCTCTAGACCTTCCTCTGAGTTTGATGCACATGAACTAATACTTATCCAACTTAGTGAACCATATGTAGTAGGTTTAACATAATCATCCATCCATGCATTCATGTTGTATAATTTTTTGAGGTCATTTCCTCTGGCTGTCTCTATGTATATTTTTCCTTCTGATGGGTCCAAGGGTGCAGTAACTTTCAAATATCCAACTTCAAATATCATCTACCTCTTCTTTAGGTTGATGATCTCCTAGTTATCAAAATCACATTCCATTCCCATCAATATTGGATATGGTTGATTTTCATCCATGATCTCAATAACTTCAAATTTTGCCACACTGCGCACTCCATTTATGTTCATAGGTAATCACGTCAAACAACCAATCGGTACTATTTTGTGCTGATTTGTGAGCCTTAAATGAAAAAGAGACCATACTAGTGTGGGTTTTTCCATGATCTTCCATGTATTCTTAGGTAAAACATTCACATCATACCCCAAGTCCAAGATAACATTATCCACATCATACTCCCCAATTTGTGCACAAAATCAGAATTCCTTGATGGTCCTCTTCCTATGTAGTACCTGATTTACCACCCTTTTTGCAATGGGAGTTTCCCTTCCTTGTCTAGTGATCAATCATGTCATAGAGTTTACTCAACACAGTTTCATCTTTCATTATCTCTACATAACTTCTCAGGAATTTTGTTAGTGTACTTACCTTTCCAATCGACTTCTCTAGCACAAGGTGATCTCCTACATGAGGCGTAGATGATGTTGATTCTCCCCAATCCTGTCCAAGTACTTATTTTCTTTCCCTCTAATACATGTATTTTTCTTGTTGAGGATCAAAGGTTGGCATAGGTCCTAATGAATTTATTACCCATTTCTCATCCTTCTTTCCTTCACTCATCATACCAACTCATGTTCTATCTCCTCCACTGTAACAATTGTTATTCTTGGTCCTTCGTTGTGTTTTTTGATTGGTATTTCCTACACATTTTGGTTTGGATTCTAGTTCTATTTTCCTCTAGACTTCCATTTCACAACTATTTGGGGACAATATTCTGTCACATGGTCCAGTGCTCTATAGTATGTGCACGTTGTACATGGATTCGAGCAGTCACAGGCCAAGTGTCCTGGTTGATTACAATTGTAACATATAATCGGTCCTCTTCCTCCTCTACCAAAATTTCCTCTACCTCATCCTCTGCCAAAGTTTCCTATGTTCCATGGATTAAAGCCTCTTCRATTATTATACTRTGGACCACCCCCTTTTGATGCAACATTCTCCTCCTGAATCCTATACATATCTTAAGTGTGCTCCTTCATTAAGTCAAACRAGTGGAAATCCTTCTCTTCATGCCCAACTGACTTACAAAAGTTTAAAAACAAGTTCCTTGGTGTACTCTGATACTTCTATAAAAATCGACAGTCAGTTGGATGATGGCCCCATTTCTTACATATCTCACAATATTCCCCTCCTSGTAATGGATTYGATTCTCCCAAAGCTAAATACTGYGTGAATGTTGGAAATTCATCTTTGTGATGGCCTTCAATCCTACACTTGGTACATCATACTTGCTCTTGTTTCTCCTTTCCTTTTGTAAGTTCTTCCAGTTGAATCGTAAAAGAAKCCAACTACTCTGAAATTGCGCCATTCCTCCACTATCTCCTACCATGGATGATTCCAATTTCATTGCAATTTCCAACGCCTCGAGCTGCGATGCAACCTTCTATTGAATTAATGTCCTATGAATGTGTGGTAGAAGTCCTACAATAAACCATTCTTGATGTTGTTGATCGAGGATCTAGAAAGTAATTCTACCCATCAAATCCTTGAACCTTTGATTGAATTCCCATACCGACTATGTTTGTACTTGTTTAATCTCCTTCATTTATGTGATGTATTGCGACTCATAATTTGGATTCTTGAACTCTTTCAGTAGTGTTTTCCTTATATTTTCCAACATCTTGGCTTGTCCTATAGGTGTGGCACTCTACAGCTTCATGTACCATACTAGTGCATGATGCCAAAATGTTGTGTCTAACTGCACAATCTTCACAGCCTCATCTTGGAAATTCTTTGTGTCCTAAATTGTCTCGCAGACAAACAAATGTTTTTATAGGTCCTCTGACCCAAATCCCTGGAACTCGTGAAATATAAGGGTGTTTTCTACCCCTGCCATGTTTCTTTGTGTATTCCCTCTTCCTGGTGATGTTGGTTGACTCTGACTCTACACACTGCTTCTACTACTATGATTTCTACTACTATGTCCTCCCTAACTAACTACAATTGCTTTTGACAAGTCTTCAACTACAATATCTTATTTTGGTGTCACACATGGGGTCATGGATTCGACACAGAACCCAATCTGAGTAGGAATTAATGGTTCTTCTATTACTGGACTAGAACGGAATGGTTCTTCTATTAGTGGACTAGACCAGAACTCCTCTTCTTCTTTTCCTATATGTGGTATTTCCATTATTTGGATTATTGCACAAGGTTCTCTTCCCTCTGGCTCAATGTGTGTCTCTCCTTTCTCAACCCCAGTCTTTTTCCTCTTGTACCTCCTTCCTCCACGAAATACTCCAAACTCATCTTCTTCCTATGGCATACCTCCTTCAACCCTTTGCATCCTCAGTCCCTCCCTTCCTTCTTCATCATTTCCTTTGTTCTCTCTTGTTCACATACTATCCTCTTTTCATCCCCCGGTCCCCCTATGGGTGTGAGGCCCCTTAGCCGTTAGATTGCATTGTCATCACACACTTGTCACACAACAACATCTTTATCCATGTACCTAATGATTTCATGAACCTCTCACGCGGACCTTTGAAAAAATCCCTTTCTGCAACACCGTATGATTGGGCACAATCTACTGCAAACTATGTAATGTATCCTCCTAGTATGTTATCCAACCAAAAATCAACTACGTGAGTAGTAAGATTACTTAAATAATTCATTTTTCTTACCGACTCAGGAGTCCAATTCCTTGCCACTATAGTTTTGTGCCTTCCAGTATTCTCCACTAAGATTTCTAGCCACTAAGTCAAAATAATTGGAAATTCTCCAAAGAAAATTTCATGCATTTCTATGTACACATACATTTGCATCCATTCCTTGTCACTCATCCGAGGGTTTTTTTTCTCTTGTCGAGAAAAATCTCATTCCTTCCTGTCCAACCATTTTAATATCTCTTTCTTAGTCAGCCTCCAAAACATTCCCTCAATTGTAATTTTTGGGTCCCAGAAACATAACCATTTGTTGGCGCTACACGCAGTTGTAAGACCCTGGGTTCAATTTATCTATGACCAACAAAACCCACCAGAAACCAGCCCCTTCAACATCACCTACATGCGTAGATGAAGTCTCACCCGAGGTATCTATTGGGACTGCAAGAACCCGGTTTCTTCAGTAGTGAGGTAATGGGAGGTGACCATTCGGTTCATTCTTACTTATTAGTTTTGTGTGTGTAGTTTTGTCTCTGTTCTTTATCAACAGCTTAGTGATTTAAGATCATACTATCATTATATTCCAGATTACCACATAACCCATTACTGTAACATTCATGATTATTGTACAAGGATTAAACATAAATAAAATCTACTCTAATAAGAATCTAGACAAAATCCATAAACCATCACATAAAATACATATAACACAATATCTAGTGTGGTTCACCCAACTCTAGGCTACGTCCACAATGGTTGGCTTATTTATTATGAATTGGTAATTGCTTCGGGCTTGCACACTTCACTTACAAAGATGTGTCAAGGTTATCTTTCTCTTCTCCTAGCCTAGCCACTCTTTAGTGCAAGCCTCTCTATCTCTGCATCATCTCTTACATTTAGACATGGATTCCTCTATTTTATAGACTAGAAAAGACAATCGGGGATAGAAAATCCTATTCTCCCAACCCATTACATATTTATAGATACATTCTAGAGCTTAAATCCCTACTTGTGTCCATCCCAAAACCTCATTAAATTGCATGATTACTGCAGTTAACTGGTTGTTTGGGTTGTTTTCTTCTGCTTTTCCATCTGCATGTTGCTTTTTCATTTTGACTACTTGTCTTCCTGATTTTGAGCATCCTTCTATATTTAGCATGTCGAGCTTTCATCCTTCCTTTTCACCCTCTTTCTTCTCCTACTTTATTCTTCTCCCGCTTTATTCTTCTCTTTGATTTATTATCTACTTTATTCAACTTCATGCGCATTATAATTTTGGATGCACCTCAACTGTGCACTCCCTAGTATTCCTTCTTCCTCTATGCACTTCTTCTATACTTAGGTTTTTTACCAAAATTGTGTCCCAAAACTTTTTGTCCAACACTCATGAACAATTGTGGCCCTATATCATCCAAAACCCTAGACACACGTTGCTTCTATGAAAATCTTACGTGTAACTATTCAATCTCTTTCAAACGCATGCACACATATCCTATCAATTTTATCTTAGTGGTTGAAGGAGAATCACAACTTATCATTCATATGCTCAAGAAATTGCAAACTGGATTTTCACCATCAATGTCTCTATTAGTTGGCATTTATCTTGTAGAATTGAATCTCTTCTCAGTAATATCCCTCTCATCTCGGCTCTCATTCCTTCCCATGCTTGAAGAGAAGATAACAAGGTAGAAGATTATCTATATAATGAAGGATTTAAATTGCTTTATATCTCCCTATATTCTAGTTGGGTCCAACTTCTGAATGGTATCCTCAAGTTTGACTACTTAGAATTATCCTGCAAATACCTCCACTACCTGAATGCGGTGAATGGTAGTTCCTCAAAAGGAAATCTAGGACAAAAGGGTATGGGTGAATCATCTATAATGACAAGGGTCACACCGTCTAGGTCTATGCATTCTATTTAGGGATTTATAACAATAATGCAACATAAATTTTTGCCCTTAACATTAGCCTACATTTTTCAACTACCCAAGGGTACTCTAGATTAGCGGTTGAATAATAATCACAATTTATCATTCATATGCTCAAGAAATTGCAACATGGATCTGCCCCCATGAAAATATATGTTAGTTTCCAATTAGATTCTAGAATTGAATCTCTTCTTAGTTATATCCCTCTCATGTCATCTCTCATTACTTCCCCTATTCAAAGGGAAGATAACAAGGTATCAAATTGTCTAGATAATGAAGGATTTAACTTGGTTCATAGCTATCTATCTTCTAGTTGGGTCCAACTTTCGGATGGTATCCTCAAGTTTTACTTCTTAAAATTATCCTACAAATACCTCCACAACCTGAATGGTGGGAATGAAGGTTGATCCAATACTGGATAGATTGAGGACAACCAAATACATTTTCCTTCAGATGATGACATTCCAAGAAAATAAGATCTTTGACTCTCTCCTAGGTTTTTCAATTTTAGCTTGTTATCTTCTAGTTTTGTTATCTATATATTCCATGAATCTTACTATATTACGACACTAGTACATTTGGGTCAAATTCTGATGGCGGGTTCGATGCAATTTCCACTTTATATTGTCAGGAGAATGACAAACAATGGACCCCCTCAAATTTTGTTTCACATGACGTCACTTTTTCGATGCCATAACTATCGTATCTATTGCGATGTTTCATGTGGACATGTGTCATCTCGGATTTGACTGTCCAAACCCCATATAGTCATCGCTACCGTGACATCATAGACATCGGAATTCCGACGTCCCATTTCATTGGTTTCCACTACATGTGTGCTATGGGAGTGATGTCATAATACCGACGTAGGGTAACGTCGCTCCACCAACGGTAAGTTATTCAGTTTCGACATGTTTTCTATGGGAATGACATCCCAAGGCATCGTAATACCGACGTAGGGTAATGTCATGCCACCGACGGTAAGTTATTCATCTCCGATGTGTTTTCTATGGGAGCGACATCCCAAGACGTCGCAATAGAGACGACATTTAGGTATTTAAAAAAATGTCAATTCCATTTATACAAGACCATTTCCCATGACAACATTACATTCAAATCCAATTTTTATTCCATAACCATGGCTCTAAAGGATCTTCGTTGATAACATTCATAACATTATTCACTTGTCAAAAGGATAACCTTTGATATCATTCATAACATTATGCATTAATACGTATCCATGTTTTCTCTAATGCTCATTATGCTTGACAATTATAAGTTGGATGTCACCTTGACTCTCCTCTATTCTAGACTCATACATTTATTTTGTTGTATGCAAAGGGAATAACCATGGACGCAACATGTTGCATGCATTATGTTTGATTATGGTGTTGGAATATTTTATTTGGCTCTTAGCAAGGCTCATGTCATTGACAAGTTGAGGAACCTCACCAAGTCACCATGGACTAAGTGCTTGCTACATTTAATTCCAAACAATGGTTTACTAATGTATCCGAACCAACAATAATTTATTCACATTTCTAAAAGACCATTGCCAACAACAACATTAAATTCAAATCCTATTTTTATTGGATAACCATGTATCTAATTTCCTTTTTCCAGAGCTAATTAATCCATAAATGTGGGCATCACACTAACCACGGTGATTGAGTTGGGTTTTATTCCTAGCATAACCTACATTTCATTGAAGAATGTTGTGATTTCATGGGAATGGTGAGTATAGGAATAACCAACAATGTTTTCATTCCATGGATATGCTTGCCTTTTTGCAGAGCTAATAAATATGCACATGTAGATAGAACACCACATGGTGATTGAGTTGGATTTTATGCCTAGGACTTGTGTTTTGTCGAAGAATATCAAGGCTTCATGGGGACCTAATGATTGCATTCCAATCAAAGAATGATAAGGCTTCACGACGATGGAAAATATGTGAATAACCAATAATGATTACCACAACATCTTGTTTAGGTATTATTTTGAACAATTAGTGGTAAATGTTAAACCCCCACATGCACTTCTTACTTTTTTCTAGAGCCAAATTCCATAATAAATGCACTTATTATTTCTTAACCATGGATGTAAGATTCTGTGACTATCAATTTAGATAATATATAGTATAACAATTTTTATTCTCATGTTGGAACCTTGTATTTGGTTTATAGAAAGGCTCATGTCATTGACAAATCTAAGAACCCTCGCCAAGTTACTGACTAAGTATTTTTCGCATTTCATTTTTAACAAGTGTTTATTAATTCTATCCCAACCAACAATGATTGAATTACATTTCTACATTACAATTTCCCACAATAATATTACATGCAAATCCAATTTGCATTGCATAACCATATATCTACTTACCTTGGTCTAGAGCCAATAAATATGCACATGTAGACAAAACATTGACCACAATGTTTGAGTTGGGTTTTATGCCCATGACTACTTACATTTTGTTGAATAATGTTAAGGCTTCATGGGGATGGTGACTTTGTGAATAACCATTAATGATTTCATTCCAAGGATCGACTTATTTGGTTCCAAGGCCAATAAATATGCAATAGAACACTAATCATGATGATTGAGTTGGGTTTTATGCCTAGGAAATGCATTTCATTGAAGAATGTCAAGGCTTTGGGACCAATGATTCCATTGCAATTGAAGAATGTTGAGTCTTAACAGGGATTTCCAATATGGGAATAAATTTCAATGATTGCAGTCCATGAACCAACATCCCATTTAGGAATATTTTGAACAATTAGTGGGCAATGCTAAAATCGCCATATGAACTTCTTACCTTGTTCCAAAGCCAAATTCTATAACCAGATAAAAATAGCGGGAAGGAAAGTAAAGGAAGCAAAAGAGGGATGCCTAGCCTCTTACCAGAGTTTAGAAGGTAAAGCAAGCAAAGCATCTGATCAAGTGTGTGGGTGTCAGCCTGATATAGCATAACCATGGATGTAAGATTCCATCAATATTAATTTAGATCAGATATAGTGGAAATATTTTTGATTATGGTGTTAAATATTACATATGGTTCTTAGCATGAATCATGTCGATGATGAGTCGAGGAACCTCGCCAAGTCAATATGGATTAAGTGCTTGCTACATATCAATCCTAATAATGGTTTACTAATTCTATAATAATTATCAACTATTTCATTGCATTTATACAAGATCACTACCCACAAAAACATTACATTTAAATCCAATTGTTATTGCATAACCATGGATCAATTTACCTTATTCTAGACACAATAAATTTACACATGTAGGTAGAACACTAACGACAATTAAGTTGGGTTTATGCCTAGGACAACTTGCATTTAATTGAAGAATATCAAAGCTTCATGGGGATTCCTGGCATSGGAATAAATAACAATGATTGAATTGCATCAACCTACTTACCTTATTCTAGAACCAATAAATCTACACATGTAGGTAGAACAATGGMCAAGCTGATTACGTTAGGTTTTCTTCCCAAGACTTGCATTTCGTTGAATAATGTCAAGATGTCACGGGGACCCAATGATTGAATTCCAATTTAAGAATGTCAAGGCTTCATGGGAATGGTGAATCTAGTAATAACCAACAATGATTGCATTCCATGATCCAACATACCATTTAGGCATTCCATTGAATCAATGGGAAATTCTAAAATCCCCACATGAACTTCTTGTCTTGTTCCAAAGTGAAATTCCATAACAAAAATGCACTTATTATTACACAACCATGGATGCTATATTCCATGAGTATTAGTTTAGATCGGATATGGTGAAGAGGATTTTGATTATGATGTTGGAATCTTGGATTCGGTTCCCAACAAGGATCATGCCATTAACAAGTTGAGGAACCTCTCCAAGTCACCATGGACTAAGTCATGGATGCATTTAATTCCCAACAAGGGTTTACTAATTCTATTGCAAATATAAATGATTCTATTATATTTCTAGAATACATTGCCCATAATAACATTATTTTTTAATCCATTTTTTATTGCCTAGCCATGGGTTTTCTTACCTTGTTCTAGAGTCAATAAATTTTCACATGTAGACATATCACTAACCACAGAGATTGAGTTGGGTTTTTTTCCTAGACCATTTGGATTTCACTAAGAATTCCAACACTTCACTAGGATGGTGAATCTAGGAATAATAAAAAATTATTAAATTCCATGGACCTGCTTACCTCACTCAAGTGATGACCAAAAAATAAACTAAATGGCTTACCTAAAAAAGATAATTTAATAAAATTCCAAATAACTATTTATTAATTCATTTTGTTTCTAGGTTACAAAGCCCAAGGAATCATCATAGACATAATCCTGTGATACCATTGTTTTTCCATACTTATTAGACTTGCAACTATTACCGGTTCCTAACTCTGTGATTGAAATAACCTATTTTTTCAACATAAGTACTCTAAAAGAAAATAAATAACATTCAAGAAAAATTAAACTACAACATAAACAAAACATACACAATACCTCACCTCAAAGTGCCCCCCCTCAAAGGTTCAACTTGTGCGCTTGCTACAGAATTCCCACACACTCTTAAAAGGAAATCATGCACCCTAATGATCTTTGACATATATATTAAGTGAAAGAGTGTTAGAATACTAACAATATATGTACCCCCCCCCAAAAAAAAAAAAAATATGAGAGTGCCCTATTTATATAACACAACCAAAGTATCTTTGTGTTCAGAAATAGGGATGACGAAGCTCCTATATGCTTGGGGGTTTGTTTTAATTACAAACTGATATTTGGAACATTGCAATCCATAAGTGATCACAGTCTCCTGAAAAAAAATTAACATGATAAGAAAACTCAATTCATTTTCTTATCAAACCTTGAAGCATGTGGGCATTGTGGCTCTATTTTCATAGTACAAGATTAGATCGGTTTAATTTTGGCATACTCATCAATTCCTCTGGCAAGAATAGGCACAAATTGTTGCAACATCCTGGACTTGAATGCATAGATGCCACTAGACATGAATATTAATTTGTCCTCAATAACAAAAGTTGTCATATTCTTCATTGTTTCCATAACTGTTCGGTATCTTCCTCAACTTGTCATAACTGTGTGAAGCCATTTGATACCCTGTGAAATAGATTGTGAAATTCCTGCTACAAGTTGTGTTAGTAAGGTTTATTTAGACATATATATTATGACAACATCCTTCATCATTCACTGAAACACAAGTAATTTCACAACCTTCCTTAAATTTAATCATTCCAACAAGAAAGAAACCTAAATTTCAATCCTCCTTACCTTGTGAGATGTACACAACAAAGTAGTGATGATAACAAGGATTAGGGTTTAAACTAGGTTCTTGTGATAGAAAAAGAGATAGTTATAGGTGGTGTTATCTCCTGATAGTCGCCACTGATAAAATGCAATCAAATGCAATATTTCAAGTTATTGTTGGGTTTTAGGTCAAATGTTTATATTTCTCAAATAAAATTTGGCATGTCTTGTCTGTTAAATGACCCTTGAGTCATGTCTAGGTGTCGTTACTACTTCATATATTACGCCTGGTCATCACAATCTCATCACCATCCCGATTTTTTTTTTTCTTATGCTAGTCAACCTAATAGCCAAAGTACACCATCAACACCATCCTGCAAACTCAAAAAGAGAAAAAATTGTGAAAAAACGAGGGTTTTGTTGCATTTTGGGAGCAGTGCGACCCTTCTATGCAGTGCGACCCATGGAGCGGTGCTTCTGAGTAAGGTTGGAAAATTCATTTTTTGAAGGCCTTCCAATTGGTATTTTCTAGGTTTTGATGGTTCATTGGAAATTAGACACGTGAGGCTACTTGACCTAGTTTCCATAATTCAAAATGGACTCCTAAAAGTTGGCCAAAAACAACCTTGAACTGGTGTGACGCTTTTGCGGTTTTGGATGCTGCGCTTCTGTCAAACTTTCAAATTTTTGAATTTTTCTTGTTTTGGTCGAAGTCAAAGGTAGTAGATCGAATTGAAAAAGGTCATATGATGTAATTGAGTCAAATAAGGATGGTCATAGTCATTTTTTATTTAAATTTAGATGACAGTGAATACATTAAAGAGGTCAAAGGTCAGTTGAGACAAATTTGGGAATTAGTTCAACCTCCCAGATTTTGTGTTTTTGTTGTAGATATTTTAGGAAACTGATCCTAATATGAAGGATTCGACCCTTGGAGGTAGGATATTATTTTTTCATCTATTTTTATACTCAATGTAATCAAAAGGCCGGGGGGGGGTCGAGGGGCGGGGGGATAGTATTGTTTTGAAGCTTTGGAAGCCATTATAGCGGATTTTTGCAGAAGCTTAATACAGATTGCAACAAGTTTTTACAGGGATTCTAGTGTTGGAGTTTGTGTCCATGTGTTTTATTTTTCTATTTAAATTATATTCATCCCATGCATTTCTTATGCTAAATCTATCTCAATAGTTGAAACATAATTCATTTCATGCTTTGTTTTGTAGGATTTGGCAATTAATTATTTCAGTGTTCCTGTAGGTGAATTCACATTACAGTGCTCACTTACCATCTACCTTTGTTTTCCTCAATCATCACACTACAACGATATTCAATTGGACATACATTTCCAACTACCTTGCCCATGTTTGACCTATGCAACTAATCTTTAAGAGTGATTATTCTAGTTTCCTGGTTTTCAAACCCATTATCCAGCAAAACCCCCACTTTATTATAAAAAATCCTCACTGTACCCAATACCTATCCTAAGATCATTGTTTTTTAGTCATATCATTGAGTTTGACCAATTGAGAGAGCCCTCTCTGGTTGGTAGGGCTATATACCGACCAAAATATTGGTTTGAAGTTACCTTTTCTAGTTTCCTTCACAGCCTTGGGAGATTTGACAAAGAGATAACAGGTGGAAAAAAGATGTCATTTCCTGATCCCATCATCTCCCCTCAACCAAAAGTGTTGCATGTCCTTATGAAACCTACTATTTTTTTCAAGAGCATCGGAGTGAAGGTCTTCCCAATTGAAGGCTAGATTTCCAAATTCATTTTCACCATAAAATCCAAGTGCTTTGTCTACTTGATTCCATTGCATAACTTCTTCTCATTCTGCCTACTTGATGGGTGACTTGTAAAACCTAATAGGAAACCAAAGAAGGGGAAAGTGAAATCCAAGGTCAAGCCACTTAACATCATGTATTATTATAGATTTTATATAAAATGTTTCTTTGTTGAGGGATCAAATGAAATATGGATAGCCCACAAGTTTCCTAATTGAGGCCAACTATCTAGGAGAGGGATTTGTTAGAAACTGAGGCTAACTATCTAATGGTATCTTCAAATTCTTTAACCACCTTCCACCTTGCAAGGGGAGCCCTATGGATCAACTGGTGAACTCTTCAATTACAATTAGGGTAATTTGTTGCACTAATGCCCACCTATTGTTGAAGGTTTTAGCAAATTCCAATCCAATTCCTAGGTCCTAGCCTTGTAACCTCTTGAAAAATGAAAACCAACATGATTTTGCAAAGATTTTCATTACCTATGGGTTTGCTACAATTATCATCATATCTTTAAGATAGACCCCCTTCATTGATCCTCCGATGGTGCACTATATCCATAGGTGAGTTTGCAGAGTTAAACGGTGCTCTGAGGTAAGTTCTTTGGGGTTGAATTGTTGAATTGTGATTAAGTGCTATAAAATGTGGGTAATCATATGAATAAATGAGAGGATTATATATAACTCAAAAAGAGGATGGAGAGAAACAAGTGGTGTGACATTGAAATTGATTTTTATTGATTGCAATCAATAACAATCAATTTCAATCTCTTTACACATGTTCCCGTCACATCTCATGAACTTAGTAATTTTCCTAAATTTTGTTGTACCAAATCATAAAG
>ML809718.1:23814-61758 GCA_009831015.1 Picea engelmannii | reverse complement strand
GAGAAAACATGCTTCCTAGATAAGACCTCGATGGCTAAGATTTTTGTGGAAATGAACTTGGGAGATGGATTGCTTGAAGGAATTGATATCCAGGTGGGGAATTGATCTTATTGTCAGGAGATAGACAATGTTAAGATTCCTTTTCGATGCTCCACCCTTCATATGTATGGTCACCTTAGGTAAACTTTCTGTAAGAAATATACACCCAATGATGAGGAAGAAGTTGAAGAGTGAATAGAGGACATTTCCAAGATCATAATTGATCTCAAAATGATAGTGGGAAAATCCATAATCCCTCTTCATCAAAAGGTAAGTCTATAGCTATGTATCCTTCTTCTGTTATTATTGAATATATATTAATATATATAGCTATATAACGATTTCATCATCTCATCATTGAAAGACCTTGAGAAATCCCTAAAATATCCAACATTGAAAGAAAAAATGCAGATGAGGAATTGGGATGTCATTAAGAAGACTAGAACCTAGATGGAAATGAGAGTCCATATGGATAAGAAGCTTTTGGAAAATATCAATAAATTGTTAGATGTTAAAGAGGTCAAAGGGATCCCTTAAGTTATATGATGCCATAGGGTGTATTCTTAAGCAATCCAATTTGGAGCAAGTAGAGGAAAACACTAAGTTGAAAAGGAGGATAACATATTTGGAATCTACATTGATTCCTAAATCATTGTTTATGTAACCATTGGCCATTAGGACACCATATGAACAAATTGGAGACAATCCCATGATAATTTACACAAAAAAATGATCCCAAGGGTTATTTTAGTGGATTAGGGAGACAATTGCAACCAAATTTGAAAAAATATTGAAGATGTTGATGGATCTATGGGAATTGATGATCAAATTCTTTGTCCTTGACACCAAAATTATTTATTTGACCAACGCTTTGAATCAATGATTTACTAACTTCTCTAAAAAGGAGATAAAATGATGGCTTAGTGATTTAGTTATTGATAATTCTCAGATTGGTTGATTGATTCAAGAGCAATGCATATAATTAAGCAAAGCCCATAATGAAATATTTTCCTTAAGCATGAAATAGGAGGTCCCAATGGGACCCATGATGGGTTACATCAAGCCTTGGGTTGATAAAGCATTGGAAAATACATATAAGGCCATGTAATATTTAGTTAAGAAGACATTTAGGTTTTAAGAACCTTTCCAATGGCATGAGAGAGTATAAAATCATGGATTTCAAGTAAGAACCAAGTGGTTTTTGTTGCTACTTGCATAGAATTTCCAAGTGGAGGTATGGAATTAGTTGGAGAACCAAGTAACGATACGGGCTTACCTTGTGAGAGGGGGAAAATATGTTATATATATAGCTCTCGTTTCCAAACCATCAAATTCGCATCCTTCCTTTGGTGTCTCATCGAGGGAGACTACTAGGGTTTGAGGAAAGTATGGGAAAGGGAGAAGAAGGTGAGATTTCCATTTTCTTCCAACACAAAAATGGAACTAACCAAACTTGTAAAAACAAAAATACTAATTTCAAATTAGCCATGTAAATTCAAGTGTGCAGAGGTACTCACCATCCTTTCCCTCAACCTTAGTCTCGGAGTCACTTGATCAAGTGTGCTGGACTGGACTATCACAATTTGTTGTGGTGTAGGGCCTCCTTATCTCCACTACATGGGGGTTCTCTCCTCCCTCTCGTTGGGCTCGATCGAATGGCGGTCGGTTTCAGGAGTTTTGCACCACTACACGGGGTTCTCTCCTCCCTCTCACTGATCCCCTCCCTCTCACTGGGCTAGAATGGTGGGGTTTCAGGGGTTTTCGCTCTAGTGTTGTTGTGTGTGAATGGGTGCGGGCTCATTATGCAATTTGAAATTTGTTTTTTCTTGTTATTTTGTTTGAAATTTGTTATTTTTTTTGTTTTTTATGGTTTTTATTATTATTATTATTATTGTTTTTAATATCATTAATATATATCAATTATATATTATTTAATATCATATATATAATTGATATATATTATAATAAAAATAATAATCTAGGACAAGTGTCAATACCCTGACAAGTGTTAATATATTATTTCACCGAGAAACAAGTGTCAATACCCCACACTCACAAGATTTATATCATGACACTGGAGTAGAGTCCACATTAGGAACATCGAGAGTAGTGGCAAGGTCGATACACTCATAACCCTAGACAAATATCCCATCAAACAAATAACAATGATTTTGGTGTAAGGTCTAATGCATGTGGTACTAGGGACAAAGCCAATTATTGGACAATTATCGATGGTGTTGGGGTAATGTTGCATTGTTTAGAATGTCTTAATGGATAGTGTGACAATAACACATCCTCGTTGTTGCAAATCCTTGTGATTAGGGAGAAAGTGAAACTACACTCAAAATTAATTTACACTCGTGAAACCCAAATACATGCCAAGTTAATTCACACCCATGATGTCTCAGTGGGAAATTACATCCCATGATGGGTTATAGTTGGGCATTGTACCTCCACCCCTCTCAAAATGACTTGAAATGCAATCACATTCCTTGGGAACTTGTGTCATTCATGAGAGAAACCTTCCTCCTCTATGTTTATCCTTTGTCTTATCCCTTCCAATGTTGTGCCGTCGTCGATGGGTTCTCTCTTGAACTAATTGTTATTGTGTTGTTGGCTTTGGTGAACTTGGATTTGGTCATCGAAACTATGGGTGGAAACTCATTTCCACTCATTTGGGTCTCCTAAAGAGAAATTACCATGGGACACTTGGTCATGTGATGGATGAAACACAACACAATTCACTTAGTTAGCCACCCTAGTCCTTCTAAATATTCCATACCATTCTCTCTTGGAAGTTGTATGCATGGGGTTGGCTTAGCATTGTGTTGGTCCTCTCCCCTTGGCATAGTTTGTTGGAAAGCTTGAATTTTATCATATCTCCAATTGGGGATTTTTCTTCACATCAACATTGTGATGGATGCCACTACATATTTGACATGTGTATCTAACCCATGCACTAAATCCATCATACTAATCCAGACACAAGTTACAATTATAATTCATACACCTAATTTATGCACCTACCCACACACCCAACCCATGCAACTAATGCATGCAACTAGAGTACACAACTAACCACTATTAATGTTAGTGTTGGATTAAGGGTGGATGTATCTATCACATCAACCCAAGAACTTTCACCCCTAATGTGATAATTACTCCTAATTCCAAACATAGGCACTAAGGCACTAACCCAAAACCATTATTCTAAGACACCCAAATATCTTAATGCACTTAACCCACACAATTGACCAATGTAGCTAATTGATGCACTTAACTCACACAATTGACCAATGTAGATAATTTATGCACTTAACCCACACACTTAATTTGTTGCCCCATCAATGAACTCCACAATAGAAGGAAAACCCACTTCATTGCATTAACATTCCATGTTTCTAACAAACCCATTTGCCATAATATTATATTCGGGTACTAGTAAGTCTTAGAATAATTCAAAAGCATACATAGATGCATTATTAAAATGCAATGGAAACAATTCAACAAATTCTTAATGATTTCAGGGAAACCATGCCCGTGTTCAACATTAATCACATTCACATACGCATAGCTTGCATGAATACAACGTCAGAGTCATAATGGAGAATATAATAAAATTGCAGAATTATTAAAAGAGAGAACACTTTTTTTTTAACAAGAGATGGTCCAAGAAACTCACTGCATAAAAACTATTCATTGCCCGACCATAGTCATCTAGTGTAGATGCCACCCCCAAGTTGGGCTATGAGACCACTAAGGTGAAGAAACCATCTACATCCTTACATATCGTTCAACCCAACCCATTTCTCTCACGACTCGATGAATTTGTGCACTATAAAGTAGCACATGCACCTCATCCAATGATCAATCAACCATAAATATCTCTTCCATTCCATACACAACACAAGGGAAAATGTTTCCTTTCTATACTCAACAATCATCATCATAGGCATGTACTTTGTCTTCTTTCATGTTCTTCTATGCCACATACATCTTGATTTGTCCATGATAGGGCGTGTTGTACTATAGTAATGGGAGTTCCTTAATGCACATTGTTATTTTGTCAATCCCAATGAACAACAATGTCTCTCATCTATTTGACATCAATGCCAATGCCATCAATGCCAACCTATATTTCCATATTGCCAATATCTTTCTAGACAGTTCTTCAATGATGGACGACCTTTCTTGAGTCCTCCCTACCATAGCCTAGATATGTGACCTGTTAGGGATATCTAGCACTTCGTTAGGGTCCTTGGTTGCCTTCTCTTTCTGGGCCTCTAGCCCTCGATTTCCAGTTTGGTTCATTTTGACCCTCAAGGAATTCATTTGGGGTATTTCCTAGCTTTATAGGTCCACTTAGGGGGTGCAAACTCTCTATTATGTCCATAATCATTTAGGATACTTCCTTACAGGTCCATGATAATCTAGATCCATTTTGGGTTTCTATTAATGGAATCAGAATGAATCGAGCCTTATTAACCCTAATTGATCTCTTGGAAAAGAGTATATCCCATGTTACTAAAGAGGGTACCACATATTTTTTTGTGTCACTCATATCAAAGATTAATTTCGGGCTTAAAAACTCGTGATACATTCTTACAGAACTCAACACGGTACTAATTCAAACCTTGTGGTACAACATTTTTGTATAGGTTATGCATCGAAATTTGACTTGGTTAGACTAGATAGTTTCCTAATTAAAAACTTGTGATACAATATTCTTACAAAATCTTGTGATACATGGTTAGTGGTACTAATTCAAACCTTGTGATACATTCTTACAAAACCTTGCGGTACTATGCATTGAAATTTGACATGGTTAGACTAGATAGTTGCCTTGAAGGTGTGGGAGGATTGTGATACTTAAGGATGTTTGATGTCCCCGCATAATAATTAAGGATGGTTTTATTATTGAATTACCAAGTTGATTTGATGTTGTATAAGCTTCAATTCACCCACCACAAATGTCTTCTTGCACCGACCCCGCATAGTGAGCAGTGAATGGGGCCAACGTTGAAATTTATTCAAACTGTGCATGTATGCGTCGAAATTCGACATGGTTAGACTAGACACATTTCTTGAAGGTATGGGAGGGTTTAAAGACTCAAGGATGTATGATGTAACCACTTAATCTTTGAGATAGTCCACATTTGCATCAACGTTCATCACGATGCACCTCTCATTGTCATCATTCGTGATTCCCTTCTATAGAATCGTTGTCGGAACTATCTTGAAATTTGACATGGAACTTCAAATACACCCATCACAAATTTATTCCACTGACCTCACACAATGAGTAGTGAATGGGGCCAATGTTGAAGTATTTTCAATATGTGCCCGTATGCATCGAAATTTGACATGGTTAGACTAAATAGTTTCCTTAAAGGTATGGGAGGGTTTCGATACTTAAGGATGTTTGATGTCCCCACATAATACTTAAGGAGGGTTTGATTATTGAATTACCAAGTTGATTTGATGTCGCAGAATCTTAAATTCACCTACCACAAATGTCATCTTGCATTGACCCCACACAGTGAGCAATGAATGGGGCCAACGTTGAAATTTCTTCAAATCGTGCATGTATGCATCGAAATTCAACATGGTTAGACTAGACACATGTCTTAACAGTATGGGAGGGTTTCAAGACTCAAGGATGTATTATATCCCCGCATAATCTTTGATATCATTCACATTTGCATCAACATTCATCATGATGCACCTCTCATTATCATCATTCGCCATTCCCTTCTATAGAATCGTTGTCGAAACTATCTTGAAATTTGACATGGAACTTCAAATACACCCATCAAAAATTTATTCCACTGACCCCGCACAATGAGCAGTGAATGGGGCCAACATTGAAATGTTTTCAATATGTGCCCGTATGCATCGAAATTTGACATGGTTAGACTAGATAGTTTCCTTGAAGGTATGGGAGGGTTTTGATATTTAAGGATGTTTGATGTCCCCGCATAATACTTAAGGAGTGTTTGATTATTGAATTACCATGTCGATTTGATGTCGTAGAAGCTTCAATTCACCCACCACAAATGTCATCTTGCACCAACCCTGCATAGTGAGCATTGAATGGGGCCAACGTTAAAATTTCTTCAAACTGTGCATGTATGCGTCGAAACTCGACATGGTTAGACTAGACACATTCCTTGACGGTATGGGAGGGTTTCATGACTCAAGGATGTATGATGTACTGGCCACATAATATGTGATATCGTCCATGTTTGCAACAATGTTCATAATGGGCGTCTCATATTTGTCAAATGTCGTTGTTTCCATATGTAGAATCTTTGTTGGAACTCTCTTGAAATGTCATGGAACTTCCAATTCAACCACCACAAATGTCATGCACCGACCCTGCATAGTGAGCACTAGTGAATGGAGCTAACGTTGAAATTTCTTCAAACTATGCATGTATGTGTCAAAATTTGATATGGTTAGACTAGACACATGCCTTGATGGTATGGGAGGGTTTCAAGACTCAAGGATGTCTGATGTCCCGACCACATAATATTTGAGAGCGTACATGTTTGCAACAATGTTCATAATGGGTGTCTCATATTTGTCAAATGTCGTTGTTTCCATCTGTATAATCTTTGTCGGAACTCTCTTGAAATGTCATGGAACTTCCAATTCAACCACCACAAATGTCATGCACCGACCTCGCATAGTGAGTACTAGTGAATGGGGCCAACATTGAAATTTCTTCAATATGTGCATGTATGAATCGAAATTTGACATGGTTAGACTAGACACATGCCTTGACGGTATGGGAGGGTTTCAAGACTCAAGGATGTATGATGTCCCCACATAATATTTGAGATCATCCACATTTGCATCAAAGTTCATCATGTTGCACCTCTCATTGTCATCATTCGTCATTCCCTTCTATACAATCGTTGTCAAAACTATCTTGAAATTTGACATGGAACTTCAAATACACCCATCACAAATTTATTCCACCGACCCCGCATAGTGAGTAGTGAATGGGGCCAACGTTGAAATGTTTTCAATCTGTGCTCGTATGCATCGAAATTTGACATGGTTAGACTAGATAGTTTTCTTGAAGGTATGGGAGGGTTTCGATACTTAAGGATGTTTGGTGTCCCTGAATAATACTTACGGAGGGTTTGATTATTGAATTACGAAGTCGAGTTGATGTCATAGAAGCTTCAATTCACCCACCACAAATGTCATCTTGCACCGACCCCACAGAGTGAGCACTAGTGAATGGGGCCAACGTTGAAATTTCTTCAAACTGTGCATGTATGCGTCGAAATTTGACATGTTTAGACTAGACACATGCCTTGATGGTATGGGAGGGTTTCAAGACTCAAGGATGTCTGATGTCCCGACCACATAATCTTTGAGATCATCCATGTTTGCAACAACGTTCATAATGGGCGTCTCCTATTTTTCAAATGTCGTTGTTTTCATCCATAGAATCTTTGTTGGAACTCTCTTGAAATGTCATGGAACTTCCAATTCAACCACCACAAATGTCATGCACCGACCCCTGATAGTGAGCACTAGTGAATGGGGCCAACGTTGAAATTTCTTCAATATGTGTCTGTATGCATTGAAATTTGACATGGTTAGACTAGAAACATGCCTTGATGGTATGGGAGGTTTTAAATACTCGGGGATGTATTATGTCCCCACATAATATTTGATATCGTCCACATTTGCATCAACGTTCATCATTTTGCACCTCTCATTGTCATCATTCATCATTCCCTTCTATAGAATTTTTGTCGGAACTATATTGAAATTTGACATGGAAATTCAAATACACCCATCACAAATTTCTTCTATCGACCCCGCACAGTGAGCAGTGAATGGGGCCAACATTGAAATGTTTTCAATCTGTGCCCGTATGCATCGAAATTTGACATGGTTAGACTAGATAGTTCCCTTGAAGGTATGGGAGGGTTTTGATACTTAAGGATGTTTGATGTCCTCACATAATACTTAAGGAGGGTTTTATTATTGAATTACCAAGTCGAGTTGATGCTGCAGAAGCTTCAATTCACCCACCACAAATGTCATCTTGCACTAACCCTGCATAGTGAGCAGTGAATGGGGCCAACGTTGAAATTTCTTCAAACTGGGCATGTATGCATCGAAATTCGACATGGTTAGACTAGACACATGCCTTGACGGTATGGGAGGGTTTCAAGACTCAAGGATGTCTGATGTATCGGTCACATAATCTTCGAGATATTCCATGTTTGCAACAATGTTCATAATGGGCATCTCATATTTGTCAAATGTCGTTGTTTCCATCTGTAGAATCTTTGTTGGAACTCTCTTGAAATGTCATGGAACTTCCAATTTAACCACCACAAATGCCATGCACCAACCCCGCATAGTGAGCACTAGTGAATGGAGCCAACTTTGAAATTTCTGCAAATTGTGCATGTATGCATCGAAATTCGACATGGTTAGACTAGACACATGCCTTGATGGTATGGGAGGGTTTCAAGGCTCAAGTATGTCTGATGTCCCGGCCACATAATCTTTGAGAGTGTCCATGTTTGTAACAATGTTCATAATGGGTGTCTCATATTTTTCAAATGTCATTATTTCCATCCGTAGAATCTTTGTTGGAACTCTCTTGAAATGTCATGGAACTTCCAATTCAACCACCACAAATGTCATGCACCAACATTGCATAGTGAGAACTAGTGAATGGGTCCAACATTGAACTTTCTTTAATATGTTCCTGTATGCATTGAAATTTGACATGGTTAAACTAGACACATGCCTTGACGGTATGGGAGAGTTTCAAGACTCAAGGATGTTTGATGTCCCCACATAATCTTTGAGATTGTCCACATTTGCATCAATGTTCATCATGTTGCACCTCTCATTGTCATCATTTGCCATTCCCTTATATAGAATCGTTGTTGGAACTATTTTGAAATTTGACATGGAAATTCAAATACACCCATCACAAATTTCTTCCACTAGCCCCGCGCAGTGAGCAATGAATGGGGCCAATGTTGAAATGTTTTCAATCTGTGCTCATATGCATCGAAATTTGACATGGTTAGACTAGATAGTTGCCTTGAAGGTATGGTATGGTTTTGATACTTAAGGATGTTTGATGTCCCCACATAATACTTAAGGAGGGTTTTATTATTGAATTACCAAGTCGAGTTGATGTCGCAGAAGCTTCAATTCACCCACCACAAATGTCATCTTGCACTGACCCTGCATAGTGAGCAGTGAATGGGGCCAACGTTGAAATTTCTTCAAACCAGGCATGTATGCGTCAAAATTCGACATGGTTAGACTAGACACATGCCTTAACGGTATGGGAGGGTTTCAAGACTCAAGTATGTCTAATGTATCATCCACATAATCTTCGATATATTCCATGTTTGCAACAACGTTCATAATGGGCATCTCATATTTGTCAAATGTCATTGTTTCCATCTGTAGAATCTTTGTTGGAACTCTCTTGAAATGTCATGGAACTTCCAATTCAACCACCACAAATTTCATGCACCAACCCCGCATAGTGAGCACTAGTGAATGGAGCCAACGTTGAAATTTCTTCAAATTGTGCATGTATGCATCAAAATTCAACATGGTTAGACTAGACACATGCCTTGACAGTATGGGAGGGTTTCAAGGCTCAAGGATGTCTGATGTCTCGGCCACATAATCTTTGAGAGTGTCCATGTTTGTAACAACGTTCATAATGGGTGTCTCATATTTGTCAAATGTCATTGTTTCCATCCGTAGAATCTTTGTTGGAACTCTCTTGAAATGTCATGGAACTTCCAATTCAACCACCAAAAATGTCATGCACCGGCATTGCATAGTGAGAACTAGTGAATGGGACCAACGTTGAAATTTCTTTAATATGCTCCTGTATTCATCGAAATTTGACATGGTTAGACTAGACACATGCCTTGATGGTATGGGAGAGTTTCAAGACTCAAGGATGTTTGATGTCCCCACATAATCTTTGAGATCGTCCACATTTGCATCAACGTTCATCATGTTGCACCTCTCATTGTCATCATTCATCATTCCCTT
The DNA here is from genome assembly GCA_009831015.1 of Picea engelmannii. Lineage (NCBI taxonomy): Eukaryota > Viridiplantae > Streptophyta > Pinopsida > Pinales > Pinaceae > Picea > Picea engelmannii. The sequence continues at coordinate 51,648 of ML809718.1, read as the reverse complement.
ATATAGAACCGTTGTCGGAACTATATTGAAATTTGACATGGAAATTCAAATAAATCCATCACAAATTTCCTCCACTGACCCTGCACAGTGAGAAATGAATGGGGCCAGTGTTGAAATGTTTTCAATCTATGCCTCTATGCATCGAAATTTGACATGGTTAGACTAGATAGTTGCTTTGAAGGTATGGGACGGTTTTGATACTTAAGGATGTTTGATGTCCCCACATAATACTTAAGGAGGGTTTTATGATTGAAATACCAAGTCGAGTTGATTTCGCAGAAGCTTCAATTCACCCACCACAAATTTCATCTTGCACCAACCCTGCATAGTGAGCACTAGTGAATGGGGCCAACGTTGAAATTTCTTCAAACTATGCATGTATGCGTTGAAATTCGACATGGTTAGACTAGACACATGCCTTGATAGTATGGGAGGGTTTCAAGACTGAAGGATTTTTTATTTCCTAGTCACATAATCTTTGAGATCGTCCATGTTTGAAACAACATTCATAATGGGTGTCTCATATTTGTCAAATGTCGTTGCTTCCATCCATAGACTCTTTGTTGGAACTCTCTTGAAATTTCATGGAACTTCCAATTCAACCACCACAAATGTCATGCACCGACCCTGCATAGTGAGCACTAGTGAATGGGGAAACATTGAAATTTCTTCAATATGTGTCTGTATGCATCGAAATTTGATATGGTTAGACTAGACACATGCCTTGATGGTATGGGAGAGTTTCAAGACTCAAGGATGTATGATGTCCCCATGTAATCTTTGAGATAATCCACATTTTCATCAATGTTCATCATGTTGCACCTCTCATTGTCATCATTCGTCATTCCCTTCTATAGAATCATTGTCGGAACTATCTTGAAATTTTACATGGAACTTCAAATACACCCATCACAAATTTCTTCCATCGCCCCGCACAATGAGTAGTGAATGGAGCCAAAGTTGAAATGTTTTCAATATGTGCCCGTATGCATCAAAATTTGACATGGTTACACTAGATAGTTTCCTTGAAGGTATGGGAGGGTTTTTATACTTAAGGATGTTTGATGTCTCCACACAATACTTAAGGAGGGTTTGATTATTGAATTACCAAGTCAAGTTGATGTCGTGGAAGCTTCAATTGTTGTTGTTTCCATCTATAGAATCTTTGTTAGAAATCTATTGAAATGTCATGGAACTTCCAATTCAACCACCACAAATGTCATGCACCGACCTCGCATAGTGATCATTAGTGAATGAGGCCAACGTTGAAATTTCTTCAATATGTGCTTGTATGCATCGAAATTTGACATGGTTAGACTAGACACCTACCTTGACAGTATGGGAGGGTTTCAAGACTCAAGGATGTATGATGTCATACAGAAACATTTTGAAAACATTTCAATGTTGGCCCCATTCATAGGTCACTATTGCCCATCATTTACTCTATCCCTAGTACAATTTCTTTTATAGTTGTTTCCTTTAAAATTCGACTGATCAGAAAATTAAAACGAAACGAGGACGAGATGAGATGATATATAGAGTGGTTATGTGAGTGATCTTTGAGTATAAATATGAATGAATGAACTTCTCTTGGTTTCAAGAATAATTTATTCTCTACTAAACAAGGCCAACCACGTGAAGGTGGGAGCTCATATGGCCCCTCCCCCCCCTCACATCGCTCTCAATTCCCCAATACCTAATACAGTTACGTACCCAATCTAGTTACGTACCTCATCGACCAATGCAACATTTTCATCATCCTTCTTTTGTATCTTCTTCTTGATCATCCAACTCGATATATGTATCATCATCTATTTCAGAAACAACATTGAAAGGGTTGATGATATCATCATCATCATCAATGTCATTTTCGACCATATCTTCATCGATATCATCATCAAGAACTGGCACATTGTCTCTCGCCTGGTTCATCTTCTCTGTCTTCTTCATCTATCAACCCATATTCTTCCTACTCTAGCTCTACATCATCTTCTTCTTCAATATCATATTCCTCATCTACAATATACTTTATTGGCCTTCCTCTTGGATCATATCTAACAACAAATGACCAATCCCTCTTACCTGGAACCTTTGAGTAAAATACTTGTTCAAATTGACTTGGAAAAACATTGCAGTCGTTTTTTTTTTCAAAAACTGTTTTTTTTAATCATCGAAAATCCATTGGCATGTTGAATAACGGTTCTTTCCTCATCATGTTCATGCATTTGTAACCTATACCATTTGACATCAAACAAAACTAATTTGAAAGAATTAAAGTCAGACTCAATTATATCATTCAAAAACCCATAGTATCTATTTTCATATTCTCGAGGTCGTATGTCACTCCTAGAGGAAACATTAGTGACTTGGAATATTGCAATTATCCCACTATCAGAACTTTTTATGGTTTCATCCAACTGTTTGATGTGAAATTTAAGACCATTTCACCACATAGCCTTGTGGTGTTTCAACTGCAATATGTCAGACATGTAAAAGATGCATTGTTAATTAATAATAAACAAATTTATATAACTTGTAAAGTATAATATATATGAAAAAAACACACCTACAGTCACATTAATATAATATAAAATAACTTAATAAAATGGGTGATTTTTCTTGCCTTTCCATCTTTCAAACAATATGCTAAATCTATTTCCCTTTGCGTAGCATCGAAATCTCCATTACGACGAGCTTCTCTAACTGATTCAGACAATTCTTTCCATGATAACCTACCGCCATGACATTCTTTACATCTATCTATCCATACCTTCATCCAATCAAGATTGTTTGCAATGTATAAATGTAGTGCATCCCAATCTTGAGCAACTGGCCAATCAAAAAATCACAATTCACCAATATTAAATATTAGTTATAACCATGGTAAATATTAATAAATGTTGAAATAATAAATATTAAATGAGTATGATCATATACACACAAAAAAAGAGAAACGTATATTTATTAAAAATATCCACAATTTAATTACCTCTCACTTTCTTCATTGTACCTTTCCCCAAAAGTTGCTCCCTTTCAAACATTTTGATGGAGTTCACATCCCAAATGAAATCCACTGCATGCATAGCTTGCGCTGCTAATTTAGGAAGATATTGACTAATATACACCATGGACTCATATACCATATATCCCTCCACCATAGAACCCTCAATATGTGATATTTTTCTAACCAAATCCTCCAATGATTTCAAGTGCCTCTCCACCATCCACATTGACCTTGTGTGTACAGGTCCACACATTTCAATCTCCTCAACTTGGTGTATGATGTAGTGTTCTTGTGCATTGAAAAATGTTGGAGGTAGTTACTTCTGCCCTTCACACATTAGCCGAGGAATTTCTCTCTTCCAATATTTTATATCATCTTCATGGATTTCTTTCAATGACAACCATCTACAGATCACAACGCAAGAAAATAACATGTTTCAACAAAACATATAAGTACATATTACATTACAAGTAAAACACACATCATCAAGTACAACAAAAAAATGATTTTTTTTTTACATATATATATTGCAGCTACTTACCTCATGTATTTTCCAAGATCATATATAACTTGTTTGATGTTGTGTCAAATTTGTTTGAGAGATACAGAGGTAGAACATACTGTAACAATAAAAATGAATCGTTACTTGTTCAAAACTAGACAAAAAAATTAAAATCTCAAAAAAGGTATACGACCAATATATAACCTTAATGAAGGTATTCCAATCATGTGTTTTTACCCACCAAATTCACCTTTCTTCGTTAAGATATTATTTATGTTTGAAAAAAAACCTGTGGGAAATTTAATTTTTTGAATGACCTCTTTTACACCATTGCTTTGTTGCTCTGTTAATAACCATGGAAGGTTATTTTGGTCTCCATCGTTATTTGATCGTATCACACTTTGCATTGCATGATTGGCTTCCCAAATGTCATTACAAATTTTGACAATTTTTTCTTTATCCCTCATGCCATCTATAATTTGCCATAATGTTTCTGTCACATTCTTCCTAATATGCATTGTATCAAAAAAATAAACTATTTTTAGGTCCTTATAGTAATGCAACCTCATGCATTGAGTGGGATAACATTTCATTCCTTGTGGAAGCCCATTATTACTACCTTCACAACGACGACATTGATGAAGCATAAAAAAAATCAAAAAACTATTTATCAAATGCAGTAAAATAAAATTAATAATTAAAACAAAATTTCAAAACATGATTCCATTTATGATAAATAAATAAAATGAGTACCTTGAGGATTAATTCTGTCATATGCCAACTTCCATAGGTGAGGTGTCATTCTTTGTGGTTTTAGTCCAATCTCTTGTTTCCCATTGAAAACATATTTTTCAATAGTACGATACTTATGGTTCTTAGAGAGGAACTGTCTATACTCATCAAACACCTCCTTTCCCAAAAAATTTGACCAACGATATTTCATCTTAGGACCACAAGCTAGACATGCAAATTTACCCTTTGTTTGAAGACCTGCAACAGATGGATTAATGTGAATTATCAATATATATACAAAATGCATGATATAATCAATTAATTATATACTATTCAAGCGTGCAATATGGAATGTTACATACCACAAAAATGTGTTAGTCTTGGGGCATCATGAATTGTCCATAAAAGTATTCCACGCCATTGAAATCTCGTTTTCCCAATTGGTTTACAGATGTCATACATAGTGATGCCCTCCCATAACTTTAGTAGCTCGTCGATAAGAGGCTCGATATACACATTCATATATTTAACTTGGAACTTACCTAATTTTTTGAAAGTACACAAAAATACTAGCATGGTATGTATATATACATAAATAAATAAATAAAAGATGTTCTGCAAAAAAAGAGAAAAATGAAAATTTTAAATTCGAAAAATTAATGTAAACAAATACCTGGAATAATCATTGTCAACATTATGTGCTCCCTCTTTATTGACATCCAAGGAGGAATTTTATTGTTGATAACAAAAATAGGCCACACTGAGTAAACAGGCCAAAGCTCTCCAAATGGATTAACACCGCCAGTTGCCAATTAAGCCTAACATTATGAGGTTCATCTGTAAATTCTGGCCATTTTGCAGCAATTTCCTTAAATGCATAACCATCTGCAGGCATTTGATGAATGTCATATTAAATTATATTTCATGCATGGTAATCCATAAACTGTGCTATGCTTTGGCACCTGAACAGTTGTTGCAAACGTGGAATTATGGGAATATGTCAGAGAACCTTTCGAGGGACCATTTTTGTTACTTGATCGGTTCGATATCTATTGATACCACATACCGGACATTCTGTTTTCGACGCATGTTGTCCATAATATATAATATGATCATCAAGACATGCATCTATACTTTGATGCTCCATTCCAATGTCTTTCATAATGGCATGTAAATCTCTATATGTGCGAGGTAAAATATTTGACGAGGGTAACAAAAATTCACCTAACAATCTAAAACATAAAAAATAAATAGTTAATGTAAAGAATAGTAATTGTAAATATTGCATTTTTATTTTACACGTTAATTAACACTAAAAAGAATGGGGAAAAGTCAACCTTTATGTAGATGTGAAGAAACATATTACATACCTTAGGATCTGTGTCATACAAGTGTTAGAAAAATGATTTGTAACTTTCAAGTTCACCAACAACAATGTAGTGGGGAGAAGATTTGCTCTTGACCCTTTATAAAGTCGTTTATTTTCCTTTTCAATCATAGGCTCATCATAAATACCATCACTATCGTCCCCATGATCATCATCTAGATGACCGAATAAGTCTTGAATCATTTGATTTGTCTCATCGTCTTGAACTATGTTATTATTGTCATCTACTTCCATGGGATCATTAACTTGATCTTCATTATCTGCTTCAAATTCTTCATCTTTTACTACAACATCATTTATGCTACTACTTGGTGCTTTGTGCATAAAGTTAGGGGGCAAATCTAACTGTATAATTACAAACAATCATGAAAAATTAGTGCATGTATAAAAAAATATGAAAGTTTGAGAATACAATAAATATTAAAACAGATAATGAATGTATATACCATGGGACGATATTCATTTGATCCCCCTTCCATGTGCCCATATTTTCTACAATGTTTTTTAGTTGTTGCTATTAAAACTCTTTCAGGACGTCTAGTACAACAACTTTTTACAAGGAAAATAACATTTACCATCACCCTTTTCACCCTCTTTAATTCTTTTCTCAGCTCTAATGTTTTCTAACATTCTTCCCCACAGACATATACTAAAAAAAATACATGTTTTTGTTCGCCAAGAAGACCCGCAAATCCTTTTTGAAGTGTCGTTATTATAGGAAACTTGTCGCAACATCCGTAAAATGCAACATATTTATAGATTTTATAACGTCGCAATTATGACGATAGTTGACCAAATCAAAGTTGACTTGGTCAAATACTAGGTGATCGTTGGAGGGGAAGACCTAGTTTCCATAACATCACAACTGCAATGACTATTTTATAAATGTGGAAAGAGCAACGGCAGTCCAATGGCATCTCAATAGAGACGTCTTCGTCGCAATAACGACATATGTTTGTATAAAATTTCCTCTATTTTTCGACAGTATGGCCAATTTTGTCCATAACGTCGAAATTTTGACAATATGTAATAGTGTGGAACTATATTTATAGTTGGTCCCATTTCTAGTCGGACAGGTGAGCTAGCTCCTTTATTTTTCCACTTAGGCTCTATCAATTTATGGATGTAAGAAAATGTCTAAGAGATTATCCATATAATTGGTCTAGTTTATTGGGAAGACTAGTTATTAGATGCTTGTACACTTTTATATACATTAATTACATCAATAGAATCCTTCTTCTAGCTTACAAAAAATAGCGTCTTTAATTATATGTGTTTATATATCATTTTTTTTTAATTATAAGATTATTTGAACTAACAATATACTCATATATGTCAATTAGGTTTAGTTTTAGGTGGTTGGGAGGAATGACTGTTATCCTCCCCTCCTAGGTTCAATTCCCACAAGTGACATGTTAACTTCTTAATAAAAATATTATTGTTATGGCGTTGATCCATGTTGTAAACTACATTAATTCATCCTCCCTAAGAGGGAGAGGGATATTTTTCCTCCCTATGGTTGAGAGGTAAACAAATTACATTTTATTTTACAAAGTGTTTGTATTTTGACATGTAAAACTGTAAATTAGATCTATTTCCTTGTCAAATTTCAACCTTGAAAGACATAATATTTCAAAGTTACAAATACTTTGTTTTAAAGCCATTCAATATTTTTAATTTATGTGGAAAAGTAAATTTTAATTACAAACAAGTTTTGTTTTTATTTTATCTTTTGACTTTTCTTCTTACAAGGGATTCAAATTTTTTTATGTTGTATTTTAAATCCGTTCACTTGATGCAACCGATTTCATTATAAATCAATGTAAATTTTATTTTTCAAATTATCTTTGTGATTTCCAACGGTTCCCGATCCGAAGATCAACTTTTTATTTTTCTTGTTAAGATGGATTTTAAATTTATGGATATTTTGTTTTAAACAAAGGCATTTGAATCAAAGAGGGTTTGATGCAACGGTTATAAATTAATGTAAATTTAAATTTCAAAATTACCTTTGTTGTTTCCAATGCGTCCTGCTCTGAAAATGATGACAGTGAGAATCCTTATCATTGTCATGTTTTTATTAATCAAATCTCAACTTGGCCTTCCCTCATGAGGATTACTTATTAGGTTTTGGTGTGCCTCCTTTTACGATGTTAGTATTGCAGTTACTTGTGACACTTGAGACATGAGGAGAGAAGAGGAGGTCGAGGGTGACTATAGAGTGAGCATGTCATACCATCATCAAATCGATTAGTCATTCCCTCATTAGCTTTGTTGGGCTGACACATTACTCTTTATTGGTGGCCTCCTCCTCGATGGTGGGTGTGGTATTGAGTCTTCGGTCAAGGGAGATCTGAAAATTATTAATGGGTAAGAAAGCAAATCTACTTTGAAAATCAGAAGTGAAAATCCATGGCACCTACAAGAAATGAGGTGTTGTTAAGTTGATTCAGTGGAATTATTTTTTTATAAATTTTCTTTATCTTTTAGGATTCATGAAGAAAGTAAGCTAAAAACAAGAACTCCAATCTTCAATCCAATGTTTTTTTTTCACTAGTATGTATCTATCTATTTATTAGGTAGTATCTCCTATACACTTCCTTTTTGTCATAATCACTTGTTTCTATTTTAAAAAAAAATCATTTATTTTTTACTAAAAAAAATCATTCCTTTTTGTCATAATAATATCTTGGTTTTTTCAAATTTTATTTTATTTTCTGGATAAAATATTTGTTTGTTTTGCTACAATGTATTTAAGGGTTTTATTTACTCCTACTATGCCATCTTATTTTTTTGGATGTACCTGTTAGGTTTGTTGGTAGTTTAAGTTATTTTTAACAATTTGTCTGCATCTTTTTCATAACATACCTTTAAGTTAATTAATTGATTATTATTATTATTATTTAATCATTCCAGATCCATTCCCTATATGCTCGAGAATTTCAGCCTCTTTTAATATGTTATGGTTTCGTTTTAAACCCCACTAGACCTCCCAAGAATGTTTTTTCTAGAATGATTTATCCGAGGTTTATCAACATAGAACATATATTCTTTATCATTGATTTCCAGGTTTATGAACATAAAACATATATGCCCTTGAGTTATCATGTATTCTAGATATCTTTACCCCTAGAATTATCACATTGTCATTGTTTCTATCATCATCATCATCTACAATGGGAAAGGAAGGAAAATTCGAGTGGAGCTCGTTTTGTAAGGGCAACCTAGATTTGTTGACAAAAAACAGAAAATGTAGACAAATGCAGGTAGTGCAATGTTGTCTTTGTGTAAAGGTAGAATACTTTTACCCCATGATTTTTGGAAAGTGACAGTCTTAAAACAATAAATAGACAACTTATATTTCTATTGAAACCTATATCAATTAACCTCTTACTATGTGATAAAACCCTACATTAATGACACAAAACAAAGGAGAGGGATCTGCGATTTTTGTCAAGAAGGCCTTATTGGGTTTTGAGCCTAAGGTCGCAGAAGTGAGGGCCAAGGGCCCAAGACATAGTTAAGGTACTTATTTTTTCCTTTTTCCAGTCTCTTGAAATATGGGACAATCCTGAGATCTATCCCATTACCCCTCCTCTGGACCCGTCGTGTGATCATTGTTGTAAGAAAGAACCTGGAATTGGAGGCCCGAGGTTTAACATTTACTCACGTAGTAAAAATGGAGGAAAGTGAGATCAATATTCTAAAATATGAGATCAACCCTTAATCATGTCGAATATTTTGTTCCCAAGATGAGTTCTAGGTGGACAGTAATGCCTACGAATATAAGGTTGAGGATATGGATGGTGAGCATGCAGTGTTTTTTTCTAGTACTAAAGGTGGAGAGACGTCGGTGCAATTCAGGCCAGAGGTCTCCATCACATTTAATTCACCACAGTAGAAAAATAGAGAAGAATTTTTTCCTCCTCAAAATGATCCCAAGGCATATAGTCAGAGAAAAAATATTTATCATCCAAAGGCAAGCCATTGGAGAGTGTCAGGGCCACAAAATCCTTCTCTAGTTTGTGGAGCCAATCAAGGTGTTTGAAGGAGAGGAAAGGTAGGAACCTAATGGTGGTGGAGAAAGATATATCGATAATGGAGGAAGAAAAATTTGTAGGTCCAACCCTAGTGGAATGGTTATGTGGCAAGGAAGCTAGAGACGCAACTCTGCAAAGGTGGATGGAGCTTAATTGGATGTTGAAGTTAGGGTATGTTTTGGAGGCCCATACTCTTTTCAAAGGATGGGAATTCTTTATCTTTAAATATTAATAAGATTGTGGAAACATTTTGAGGTCAAATTGGAGCCGGGGACTTTCTGGAATGGTAATAAAAATGTGGTCAGTTGACTTTGATCCTAATAGAGAACCATTAGTGGTAAGATGGGTTTGGGTCATTCTACTAGGTCTCCCCCTTGCGTTCTAGACTAAATAAGTTCTAGAATCCATAGGCAATAAGCTAGGGATTTTCGTCGAGATAAAACCCAATTGGGATGCCAAGCTTGATCACAGGTGGGAATGGATCCACATTGAAGTTGATTTACAAGAAGGTCTCATCGGTATCCTAGAAATGGTGATGGGGGATTGAACTTAGATAAAATAGATAAATTATTAGAAAATCACATTCATGTTCTATGGGTGTCACGAAATAGGGCATGTCCGAACTCAGTGCAAGAAGATAGCTCCTTTGTTCAAAAGTAACCACAAGGTCTAGGTTAAATCCAAAGGTACAGATCTTCTGAAGGATAAGTAGGGTGCTCTGGAGGAAGAAATAGTAACTCCAAGCAATCCAAGCTTAGAGGCAAGAGACGGTATGCAATAAGATCTGGTGGGACCCCCTCTAGGCGAGGCCCCTTCAGGTAGGATTCAGTCTCTTCCTTATCCTAATTTCTCCCCTTTTGTTTCTAGTGATCTTGATGTCTTTGATCCTCCTTTTTCTCCCTATGAAGTTTCCCTTCCCCTGATAGCCAAAATCTCTCCCATAGTTGTCCCCTCCCCTCCTCTTGAAACTCTCATCTTGGATCCATCAATTAATAAAAAGAGACATGAAGAATTTAAGGTTAGTTGTGAATCTGAGTCGTTCATTAAGTAGGAAGGATCCCCCAAGAGAAAGGACTATGACCTACGTTCAAGCGAGAGAATGAACGTTCATTCTCCATCGAAAGGAGGGCTGGCTCTAGATCAAACACAACCCAATCTGGTAGGTATAAATTTCAACCTGTGTAAAGTGGAAGAGAAAGATATTATGGAAATTCGAAGATGGAAACAAACCTCCATTGCAAAGGCCCTTAGATCAGGGAGTTCCCTTAAACCCCCTACCCAATGATCATCCTCTCATTCAATGCTAGAGGGGTGGGGGGGCGTAAACTATCCCTCAAAAGGATTTTCCAGAGCCTCATTCTGGATATAATCTTGATCTAAGAGACAATGTTCTAAGGAGCCAAATCTAGGGTTGTGTTAGAACCCTAGTTAAAAAATTTGGATTTCTATTCCTTGGATTTGGACGAAATGACATGAGGTTTGATAAAGGGATGGAGCCCGACATGCAAAGCAATCACGACATCTTATTATCACCTTGCCAGTTTAGTTCCTTTCCATTTCAGTTAAGGTTTTAGTCAAAGATTTTGGTTTCTCCTTAGTTTTAAATTCCTATGGACCCTATGCTAACATGGTCCTCTTTTGGGAGGAATTGGCTCTTACAGGGTCCTTTGATGATCCTTTCATGCTAGTGGGGGGAGACCTAAATTTTACCCTCTCTTATAGATAATTGTGGGGGGGATGCTGAAAAGTGGACACACAAAAGGGTTTTTTCATATCATTCTTATCTCACCACAAATTGGTGGATGTCAAGCCTATTAATCCAGTTCCCACATGGCACAACCTAAGGATAGAAAAGGAAGTTGTCTCAAAGAGGCTAAACACATTTATTGCCTCTGAAGCATTACTATCTATTGGAATCCTTATAAAGTTATCAGTGGGAGAAGGTGGAATATATGATCATCATCCAATAGTCCTGAAGGTTGGCCCAAGGTCGGATTTGTTGCCAACTCCTCTCAAGTTTAACCCGGTATGGATGGAGGAAGAGGACTTCCCAGCCTTGGTCAAAAAATCGATTATGAAATCCCATGGGGATTTTTTGATGGGGCATGCTAGGGGCATCCCCCAGTATGTGGCGTGGGAGTAGTTCTCTTTATTTCACATAACCACTACATACACATTCAATATTCCCCAATAGCTAGCACAAACAATAGAGATGAATTTGCATCGAGTTATGGACCCTTCTGGAAACGACAATAAAAAAGACATCAAAAATATCCAAGTGATGGGTGACTCCAAGTTAGTCATTGAGTGTACGCGACAAATGAAAAATGTGCAAGACATCAGATTATCCCCAATGCTTAGAGATATAAATTTTTGTTACCAATCATTTGAGTGGTTTTTTTTCAACCATATCCTTCAAGAGATAAACGAAAAAGTCGACGATCTCTTCAAGCAATCCATAATGCTACTAGTCGAAGATTTTGGTTATTATGAATTTATCGAAGGAGATGAAATTGAAGCAATGGAATTCAAACTATAAGGATGTAGAAACCATAGATAAATGTATCCAAATGGAAAGGAGAAGTACTATAGGTATTGTTGTTTTGTAATCAAAATTTAGCAAGAAAAGTAGGTAATTAGAAGAAGAATACATGACTGAAAGTTTTGTAAAAAGACAGTTATGGACTAAAACATGTATATTCACTTTTTTTTAATATAATTTTTTTTTCTTTGGAAAACAAATCCCTTCATTATTACGAATCCAAAAGGCCTTATTTAGTTTCTAGTGACAAATCCCTTCATAAATTTAAATTCAAAAGGGTTTTGATTAAATAAATTAATTTATATGTGTTCAAATATGATGTGGAATTGAAGAATCTAATGTTAAAGTAAGATTATAAAAGTTAAATTAAATATAATAGTCTTTCAAATACAAATGTTAAGATATAGTTGAAAATGAGTTTGTATCCAAGAATAAGTGATTGAGAGGAGAATGGGTAAATAATATACATATTTAATATCATTTAGAAAATTTTGAGACATACTAAAAATATGGTGATTTAATATCAACCAAAACCTTAGACACATGGACAATATTGGCCTTATATCATTTTCTCTAGATCATATATTCTCACGGACAGTCATGGCCCTATATCATCCAAAACTCTAGACACATGTTGCTTTTGTGGCAATACTACATGTAGCTATTCAATCTCTCCCAAAATCCTAAAAACATATCTTGCCAGTGTTAGCTTACACTGTTTCTGTCAAATTCTAAACATCTACACATAATTCATTTGAATCATTCATATAATTGTAATCCATGTGTTACGAGGAAAATCTCTCTATGGCTAGGGGTAAACCAAAACAGACAAAAATGATTGTAGAAATCAACTCTATTCTCAAGTATGTTATATAAACAAATACGCTAACAAGACAAGATAGAAGGCCTACCTCATCCATACGTTCGATGAAGTCCATCATTGAGCACTTGACCAAAAGCAATACAGTCGCAACTAGTCCTCAACAACCAAGCAAAGAAAGCATATGGTGATAATATATGATGTTAGCACATTCAATAGCATAATCCATTAATATACATAAAAAAATACGCCCATGGAATAATAATTCAAATATTTGCAAGATATTAACTGGATGGGAAAAGAGTATTTCTATTAATATATGATCAGCAGAAGTGGAAATGTTACAGACTTCTGTGTCGTCACAGTTCGGAACCGAGAAACTAAGTTCCTTCCAGATGGGCCTCCACCACTTCAATCCTCCACCAAAGGAAAACTCAAATAAGAGAGACAGTAGAGTTCTCAATCAATAAGGGAAGAGCTTGGGGGCTGAACACTGTGTTCAGACTTAAAGGACAAAGGGATGCATACTCAATATGAAGTAACTAATTTCTCGAGAGTAAATTTGCTCTCAAAGTTGAATTATTTCTCCTCTTTTCCATAGTTCTAAATTGGCCCATTTATAGCCTTCAAATGGAACTGAAGGGCCGAGTCGGAACATTTCCAGTATATGGAAGGCCAAGGATCATAGATCTCCTATCGTGACATGGAAACCCTACACCATTTTTCATTTTTGGGCACAAATCTCGATGTACGTAGGTTATAGTGGTGCAATCTACATATACGCATGTTGTATAGTAGACAAGGTGCGTACATGTGGAAAAAATGTATTTTTTAGCTCTAGACTTTTGCAAAAAAGGATGAAAAAACTGCATAGGGAAATGGAAAAAGTCCCTCTGTGCAAGATTGCATAGGGTGAGGAAAATATTGCTATAACAGATGCCCCCTAATGTGTGAGGTCAGAGGAGTATTTGCGATGGTCGAAATACATTATAAAAACCCATAAGTGGAGTGATGGGGAACCAGCTGGAAGAACTAATTGTTGATTACATTCTGCACTGACTTTGCATACATGGTTGCCAATCTGAATTACACTGCAGATTCATGTGAAAATATACCAAACAACTGTCTGTGGCCATGAATATGAAAATAAAAATGTGGTTACATGCCAAAGGTTGTCATAGTCACGAACAAGGCCCAGTAGAACTAGTCTCAAAATCAATCTGAAGATATCTGCATACAATGGAGTACAATCTAATCTCCCATGATCATTGAAGTCATATAGGTATTGGTCCAATGAAAAGGACGCAACAGCTCAGGAAAGTTGCGACCACATACTAATGTCTTCGAGTCTTCTACACAATTTTCCAAAGGTGCAAGTCTACATCATGTGAATAAAGGAGTTGAGGTCGAACACAATGAAACATCATTTGATTACCGGTCATTGAGGTATACCGCTAACAAACACGAGACAACCTGTCGATAATGAAAGTAGGTATCAATGAACCAAGTACATTCTTACAAGTGTGAATCCATTGATCATGAGACATTGATGTATTCCCAACTGTCGATGGCAAGAGAACCTACCACTAATGACTACAAACCTCAAGGTACTCATAAGACTCTAGGTCTTGTTTCCAGAATAGATGAGATGAAGTTTATGGAAGGAGACCCACTGAAAGGAGAGCATTAAGGCATCTCTCATCATTCAGCACGAAGTATAAAGCAGGAGCTTCATGATTTGGAGGAAATCGGATGAAGAACATGTTCATGAACCAACGACCCTATGCGTCTTTCACGTGTGCCAAGTGCAAGTGGTACATGAAAAAGACCCTCTGAATAGTAGCTAATGAGGAAAATTGCTAACAAAGGTGAGGAAACCACCAATAAGGCTAATGGCATCCAAGACACTACATGAATCCCAATGTGTGAATAGATGTCTTTTCGTCGAACATAAGGGAAACCATCCATTCAATTCAATGACCAATGATAAAATGTCGACTATTGGGTTCAAGGTTACCTACCAATGATGAAAGTAGGACCAGGGTGCGAGATAGGACTAGAGTATCATGTGATTCTGAGACAAACTGAGGGTATGGTTGACATGCAAATTCAAGAGTTCTAAGGAATGGCCGACACAGGTTGATATACTTCCTTTGAACAAGAGTATGAGACATATGGAAGACTCTGGCAGCATAGACTCAATGATGAAACCATAAGATGCAGGAGGCATCAATGAAATTATCCATAGGAACTGGAAGAGTAACCAGTCGGTAGAGAAAATCTCTGTAATGAGCTCAGCTTCCTAAGGACATGATAAACCCAAAATTATGATGACACATGAACTCAATAACTTTGTTCTTTGTTCAAAGGCGACATGAATGCTACCAATATAAGATAATACTCCCTTCTCGCCCATCGTTTTTTGTTCTTTCATAGACAAATGAATGTTATGATAGAGAGGAGGAAATGAGTGTTGTAAGTAAGAAAAACTAGTTCCAGCAGTGGAACATACCTATGCTCAATGAAAGGAGATGCATGCGGGAGATGGACACTCAGGGGAATGTTCCCTCCTAGGTATATGGTGTCAAATTGTGAAGGATATAAATGAGGCTATGCTTGGTTGAGGATACGAAAACTGATGAGGCAAACATTTTATAACACAAAGCGAAAACCGACTATAAGCTCAATACTGCAAGCAAGGGCATGAGATGAAATCAGAACTTAACGCCAATCATGATCTTTAGTCTACTTGGTGTGAAAAAGGGATAAACTTGTACCAAATAGACTTCCTTTCAAATCCAATTTACGAGTGTGAAAGAGACAAGTTCACTCAACAATCTTTTCACTTTTTGCAAATGAGTCGAAAAAGCGCTTAACTAAGACTCGCGACCTTTCAAGTCCAATTTAACAAGTGTGAAAGGGACAAATTCACTTGGCAATCTTTTTATTTTTTAGACGAGTCAGAAAAGAGATTAAACTAGACTTGGTGGGGAGTCTCTAGGCGGAAAGTCATTGGGGAGGCCAAGTCTCCCATGTTGGACTTATGTGGAATGTCAGTATCTTAAGAATAGCTGACATAAGCTTGGGAAAACCCAAATCTCTCCAAGTCAAGGAGGATAAAGTGCTAGTGGAGGCTATCGTCTCCATGATATATCGGATAATGTCTCTTACTAGAAAGGACATAGGCTGGGGTATCGGATACCCCACAAGACCGTCCCAATTAAAGAGAAATTCCTCGGGACTTGGAGGGAGATTACTTGGGGAGAGAAAAATGATCTCGTGTTCAGAAGGAGCGTTATCAGGAATGCTGACGACATGGTTGAACGACGCATCACCCTCCAAAAGGAGAGTTGGATTGCCCATATATTGTACCGATATGAAAACTTCTTCAATTCTAGGTTGAAGAGGATGCATGATAACATGGATAGGGGATACATCACCCCTGACAACAGGGGGTATGATCAGGAGAGGATTGCAGCAGCATGGTTGTCGTTTCAATCAAAAGAGAAATGGGATGTGGGGAAACCATAAATGCCTCAGAACCCGAAGGGCCCTTAGGTGAGTCGCATGCTTCAGGTATCCCAACAGTAACAAGACACAATTGAGTAATGCGATTTCCTTTGCAAGTCCTGCAAAGGAATTTAGGCTTGCGTCTAAGACGTCTAGGCTTCTCGATGCCCCCAACGTCGTTCACAATGGCTGGTGACATGCTCTCAACCTGACTGGCATAGATGAGAGAGTCATCTCATACATGATGTATAGAGGTTGGAGATGTGGAATTTATATGGCTTGTGGTGACTAGAGTGATACCCCCAGCATGACTAGAAACGTCTAGGTGTGGGTCATCAACATGACTTGCAGAGGTCGTTGACCCATCTTCAACATAATTAGCAGAGGTTGGTGGAAAAACTCCAGTATGACTGGCAGTGACTAGACTAGCGGTGGGTTGTGGTATTTGATACCAAGGTCCAGGGAAAGATTGATTTTGAAACATTGCAGGCCAAAAAGGGTCCTGGTTTACCCCATGTCCCTGCCCGTAAAGGTAGTATCCTCCGCTTAACTGATCCAAAGAGGTTTGTATGGGCATCATCACTGAAGTATATGAAGAGATGGAAGTATGATAAGGATTATTCAAGTGAGGATATATGTTTCCCCCTTGTGAAGGGGTTTCGTGAAGAGGGTAGCCCGAACCGTAAAATTGATTCTCCCCATATGAAAGACCTCGGGATAAATGAGGACCTTCCATGGGAAAAGTGTTCTAAGGAACAAGCATGGCAGATGAAGGATACACAGATGGGGTGTAATAAGTAGAATAAGAACCCATTTGAGCAATGGCTCCCGAAAGAGCATAGTTAGGACTGGATCCGTGAGAGGGTAGGTTCCATCCTCCCACAGTGAGAGTTGGTTGAGGGACATGACTCGTATCAAACAAAGAGGTAGGTAGCGGGGTCATGGTGACCCCGGATCCAATGTTAGGATTCATATAAGTAGGCCAGGGAGAGGATGGAAAGGGTGAAGGCACAGTCTGCATATCATCAGGAAAATGACTAGAGACCCAAGGCATGGACTTAATGTCATAATTTTGCATACCATTATGAAAAGAGGACGGATTAGTCCCCATGAAATGAGTGAACATCATGGGGGTGGTAGTGGTAAAAGAGGGAGCTATGAGAACTCCACTATCCATGATAATTAAATCTCAATACAAAATCCTAAGGCCAACTAGTAATCAAAGAGCACACCAAAAATCAAACGGTCAATATGCACACAAACGGGGTAAAGTGGTTGAAAGGGGCATCCCTCCCTAAAGAAGGTATGTCTCACCCAAAAGGGGCATGAGACTCCCTGCTAAAGATCGGAGGTAACAGAATCAGTTATAAGGGCCCTCGTGGGCTTAACAACCAAGTGATCAGATCCCCCTGGAGAGGTAATCCTCCATAAAGGTTGTGTGTTGTCCAACCCTTATCTGACCCAGGGTACCTGCAGAATAACCCTTGCAAGTAACCTATGTGGCACCTAAGTCAAGAAACTAAGCAACAAATGTATAACCGATGCACAAGAAAGCATTCGTAAGTCAGGTCCACCATATGGGCAGGGTAGCAAAGATAGAAACCTTGAAATCACCGCCTCTCACGGAGGTAAGGGCACTAACAAGATCCCCAAATACGAATAGATCCCCAGAAATATCTCTGGCGCTAAGAAGGTATCGGAGGGATATCCCTTCAACCAACCTCATGTGACCTCGTGATTAACTCCGATGTGAGGAGAGCCTCCTGATATTACCAATTATACAATGGATTTCTCCACTCCCTTTGTCAGACACATGTGTTGATTTAATAACCTTGGAGAAGTTTACTCACAAAATCCTATTACAAGGCACTAAATCCTAAGCTAGTTTGTGCACCCTAGAAAATAAAATCGTGACTAATCAATTTTAAATTATACCGTTAATTTTAGTGGTCGTGCTTACTCAAAAAGGTATGGTAGTGAAACTCATGATGTTATGACTCAACAAATAAAGTAAATATGAATACAATGCAAAGTCCTAACTTCAATTTTCAATGAATGATATGCTTCTAATAACAAATTCAATTTTCAATTTCAACTCTACAATTTTGAAGTAAAAAGGGAATATTTCATTTCATGCACTAGGATAATGACAAAGACTCAAAAGATCAAGATGCCAAGCAATGAAAAATGCCAAATATTTTTTTATTTTCAATATCATAAAAATGAAAATGCATGGACTGAACAACAACTTGATATATAAAATCTATTGTGTATAGAAACATACAACTCATGTAGGATACCAAGGAGCAAAACACCCAGCCCAGTGTACAAGGACAATCAAAATGAAAAGATGATGAGAAAGACTCTCCCTAGAAATTCAACCAAAGACGGGTTCCCTGTCATCCCACACACCTAACAGTCACTAAGAGACCCAAGAAGACTCAACAATCATCAAAACCCACCCAGCAACCACCAAACCCAGCAAACAAGAAACAAGGGCTGATGTATGCGACTTTTCAGGGAAACAACGTGTATGTACGCAGCTTGAAGAAGGAAAGCACGCGTATATATGTGACTGTCAAGAAAAAAGCCGCGTATATGTTTCAAAAACAAAGCTAGGAAAGAGAGAAGGTTGAAAAACTTAAACCCAGAGTGAACAGAGGTTGTCAAGCAATGATACGACAAGAAACGCAATAGGAACGAGAGAAATCTAAGGAGAAAAACACTCCAAACCCCAAGAAAGAAGATTCAATCCCCAGTATGGTCGCCAATTCTGTTACAAGGAAAATCTCTCTATGGCTAGGGGTAAACCACAACAGACGAAAATGGCTGCAGAAATCAAATCTATTCTCAAGTATGCTATATAAACAAATATGATAACAAGATAAGATAAAAGGCCTACCTCGTCCAGACATTCGATGAAGTCCATCGTTGAGCACTTGACCTAAAGAAATACACCTGCAACTAGTCCTCAACAACCAAGCAAAGCAAGCATATGGTGATAATATATGATGTTATCACATTCAATTGCATAATCCATTAATATACATAACAAATACGTCCATGGAATAATAATTCAAATATTTGCAAGATATCAATTGGACGGGAAAAGAGTATTTTTATTAATATATGATCAGCAAAAGTGGAAATGTTACAAACTTCCATGTCGGCACGGTTCGGATCCAAGAAACTAAGTTCCTTCCAGTTGGGCCTCCACCAAAGGCAAGCTCAAAAAAGAGAGACAATAGAGTTCTCAATCAATAAGGGAAGAGTTTGGGGGTTGAACACTGTGTTCAAACTTAAAGGACAAAGGGATGCAGACTCAATATGAAGTAAAAAAATTCTCCAGAGTAACTTTGCTCTCAAAGTTGAATTCTTTCTCCTCTTTTCCATAGCTCGAAATTGGTCCATTTATATCCTTCAAATGGAACTGAAGGGCTGAGTCGGGACGTTTCCAGTATATGGAAGGCCAAGGATCATAGATCTCATGTCATGACATGGAAACCCAACACCATTTTTCATTTTTGGGCACAAATCTTGACGTACGTGGGTTGTAGTGGTATAGCCTGCGTATACACATGTTGTATAGTAGGCAGGGTGTGTACATGTGGAAAAAATGTATTTTTTAGCTCTGGAATTTTGCAAAAAATGATGAAAAATCTGCATAGTGAAATGGAAAAAATCCCTCTATGCAAGATTGCATAAAGTGAGACAAATCTTGATATAACACCATGAACCTCTTCCCCATTTATCACATAAAGTTAATTTAACTAGCAAACAAATTTTATTTTTTCATAATAAAGTGTATTTATTTTTTTAATTATTTTTTAATCATGTGTATTTAAATAATGATTAGTTATAATATTGACTAATATGTAAGACTAAGACTATTGTGTAATTAGTTTTAAGTTTTTCATTATTTTCGATAAATTAATGTGTATTTTTGGCTCATCTTTGCACCTTAAGTTGGGTAGTAAACTAGATGGTAAGGCCACACTTGTGTTCCATTTTCATTTCATATTAAACTTGGTAATTGTTGGTTCTTCTGGATATATAGAATGTGCATGATGAATATATTAATATGATGGAATTGTTTGTGTTATGTTCTATCAACCTTCTTTTTCAAGTAGATGTTTACATTTTGTTTTTCAAACATAATATTATATTATAAATGATTTTTTTAAATAATAATTATATTTAAAAGTGATTTTGTTTTGTCTTTGTTTTAGTTTATGTTTTTATTTTTGCATATTATTAGAGTGCTCGAGTAAGAGGGCACTTTTTTCCCCTGAAAATTTCACATTATATTCATAATAATATAATATGTTTTCAAAATCAGTGCATGAAGAGTAAAGACGGCCCTTTTATGGGAACACCCATATATAGGAGACGCTCATACATTCAAAGAAAAATCAAAAACCTTTCAAAGATGTCCTCTTCGACATAGCTACCAAGAGACTAATATCAAGGAAAAAAACTCTCTATCAAAAAGGGTAAAAAAACAACTTCAAGCCCATAATATCTATGAGATATGAAGAGGACTCACTGATGATCAATACATATTTAAAAAGAGTGTGGGGCCCTCAAAGCCTCCTTCCCATTGACTGTAGACAATTCTCCCTCGGCATATATAAAGAGCCTTTTTAGATAGATAGACAACTTCTTTGTTTTCTTCCCTATATATGTGCGCAAAGGAGATAGATCCGAATAGAGGGAGGAGTTCAGAAATTCTATCCTTCCAACCATCTAATGTTGCCACCTTTAGTGAGCCTTTCCGATTAAGCCAGTCAATGACTATCTTTGAATCCCCCATAACATGTAAGTCATAAATTGTAAGCCTTGAAGCAAGTGTCAAAGTAGCCCAAGCTCCCATGAGCTCTGCCCTGGAATTTGTACCACTTCCACAGTTTAATGTCCATATGTACTCCTTATGATCATCTATCTTTAAGACTACGCTTGCACCACTAAGTTTTCCATTCTGTTGAGCAACCCCATCAAACCAAGCAAGAGTTTTATCTACAAGAAGGATTGTAGTTATATGCCTAGGGGCAGAAACTTTGTGATTTTTCCCAGATTGCCCATTGCTCCTAGAGCAAGATATATTATCCTCATATTAGAGGGGGTCCCTACCTCAAAGATATAATTATTTCTATCCAACCAAATGTACTAGCATATATAAGCAGGGAGAGCTTGTAAATTAAAATTCTGAGTTGCCTAGTTTTGGAAACATTCATTCACCGATATGCCATTCCAACCATAAGTGACATTTAGAGCATTTTTCACTTTCTCCCAAACTGATATAGTAAAAGAGAAATTAATAAAAAGATGTTTACCTGATTCCCTCTTGTTTTTGCACAGATAGCATAATCCTGGCCCCTTCCAACCTATTTTTTGCAAATTTTTCCAAGTTAAGATTTTGTTTTCATCTAAGAGCCAAACAAAAAGATTATCTTCAATGGACGATCCCATTTCCAGAGTTTCCTCCTCTAGCCCCGTGTTTTGAATCTCCATAATTTTTTTGATAGGGTTGTGTAAACATTCTTGACAGATATTTGTCCCGACATATCACCACCTGTCCATATTAATTCATCTGACCTATCCACTAAAATGATGCCTGAATCAATCAAATTATGCTTGTATCTATCCCATTCCGCAACAAGTTCCTCAACCAGAGCCAACTCATCACTACCAATCAAGATTGAGCCTATCGATCCCCTCGGCAAAACCCGACTCGCTTGATACAATAGATGAATGTTGTTTTGGTTAAGATTGTTCATCAGCTCCTATGATAAAAAAGAGTCTTGTCCCATTCCTAAGATTGCATCTTTCCCTACTAAAATAGAGTGCCTCGTGCCCGACTTCCAAGCCAACAATTGAAGTATCACTGGTAATGTATTCAAAATATTTTTCCAAGACTGGGACCCATAGGAAGTAATTGAAACCGTCGATCTCAACCATGTCAGCACGGATCCATGAGGAATGTATTTTTCCTTGATCACACTTTGCCAGATACCCGACTTCATCAAAGCTCGCCATAAGGTGTTTGTCGCAAAAGCTCTGTAGAAGACAAAGATGTTTTGTAGGCCCCAACCTCCATAGTGTTTTGGTTTTGTTATTGATTTCCAATTGCTTAAATGATAACTCTGTTTATTTGTATTTCCTGATGAGGAGAAAGAAATACTCAACTTGCGAATCATGTGGAGAACCAAAATCGATATATGAGCAAGAGCCATCCAGTAGACCGATCAGCGCTCTAAAACCACTTTTATTAACACAAAGCATCCACCCATAGAGAGTCATCTATTACACCAGTGATTAATCTTGATCTCAAACTTATCAAAATAATCTTGAGGAGATCAGATCATAATAATCTTGTTTATAGCAAATAAACAAAGAACAATTTTATTGTTAGTAATAACTTACTTTATTTTCATTTACATAGTTAATTTTGTAATTTTTAATGTTTATTTTTCTACATCAATATATAGTATATCAAATTTATTAAATTTTAATCACTTGAATTTTATGTCTAAATTTGAATTTGAATGTAAGTTATTAACATAAATATATTATCTTTATTTAATCATTAAATCATAACTCTAAATCTAAGTTTTATATGATAAAAATAATTTCAAAATTCATAATTATTATTATGAGAAAAGAAAGAATCAGGTCACGGGATCTATTCTCGTGAGATTATGGAGCTTCGTGAATGTGATAAGAAGTTAAATAACATAGAACCAATAATTTCTTAATTTTTACATTTATTCTATCCAAATGTGAATACGAGTACATTTTATGATATTGTACTACAACAATAAGATTTTTACATTTATTTTATGAAACGTTATTAGGATTCAATAAACTTATTTATAAGTTAGTATGATTTAATACTACAACAGTTTATACCTAATATTTTATTTTAGAACATTTTTTTATATTTAATTTCATTTGACAAAGCAAATTTTATAATGCAAATAGAGTAATTTTCTATAAAATTATGACACCCTATGGATGAATCTTAACGCATAAATATTATTATTTGTGAAATTTTATAGTCTTTTAAAAACATTAAGAAACTAAATAAAAGTTCTGAATATTTTAATTATATTTTTACATTGTAATTTTACATTACATAATTATAAAGATTTGTTTTTTTAAATGTATATTGTATTTTATTTGTGAAATTTTATGGTCTTTTAACAACATTAAGAAACTAAATAAAAGTTATGAATATTTTAATTATATGTTTACATTGGAATCTTACCTTACTTACTTTTAAAAATATTATTATTATTATATTTAAAGTTATGAAAATTTTAATTATATTTTTACATTGGAATTTTACATTATTTAATTATAATTGGCCATTGTTCACAGCAAAGTTTTTAAAATTAGTTTGGTTGTCTTGATTAGGATTTCATGAAACAAAATGTGATTGCAAATATCACTATATTGGTATCAAGACATTTTGTAACACCTCTTTTATAATCCTTTATAATTTGTAATCATTGATAATCTTAACATGAACCCGTATTACCCCAACCCCAAATCAATAGTCCTTAAACCATGTGTCCCCTATGCTCTAGTCCGTAAGCCCTCAAACCCTAATAACCTTAAAGCTTATCACCCTTACAATAAAAAACTCGGTATCCATATAACCATTACAATTCTAATGTGATTATCAAGTATCTCATAACCTTTACAAACATTTAATCCTAACCTCTATAGGTGCATCAATCCTTAACCATTGATACATAATATTTATAACCCCTCACACATAATCCCTACGACCCATAACTTTTATTCCTTATAATGAATAACTCATATAAACCATAATATTATCTTTGAAAGCCTTGAATACCTTTAAATCTAAACCTAGGAACCTTTGTCAAACCTTACACTTATAATCCATAACACTTTATACATCCAACATTTATTACCTTTAACCCCTCTAACCAATAATTTCTAAACCATCTAACCCTAAAATCATATTTAAACCTTATAGTCACTAATTAATATAACTCCAAACCCATAGAACCCATAATGTGCCCCTAACTTGTTCACCTATACACTTCTAACAATGTAGCCCCTATAAGCATGTTTGATGTCTAATCTTTATCCATTATAACACATAACCCCTAACCCTTATCACCACTAATCCTTATAAAAAATAATGCATAAACCATGTAACCTTTATATAACCTTATAACCCATATTATTTCTAACTTATAATGTGTATAATCTCAAACCACTAACCCCTATAACCCCTAACTGCTAACATATATCCCTTAAATCCCAACTCATAATGCTTAACCCTTATCAACCTTAATCCATGTAACTTTTAACCCATATTTCCAATCACCCTCAACCCCTATAACTTAACTTACATGTCACTTGAAATATAATCTCTATAGATCATAACATTTAACCTCTTAAGCTGAAATAATCTCTAATTCCTCTAAACCCTAAATCCTTTAACCCCCAAAATGTGACCACTACAACTAGTACTCCTTACAACCATTTACTCTTAACCCTTATAACCATGTGACCACTACAACTAGCACTCCTTATAACTATTTAATCTTAACCCTTATAACCATGTGACCACTACAACAATTACTCATTATAACCATTTGCTCTTAACCCTTATAACCCCCAAACCCAAAAAATAATAACATCTAATCCCTTTAAGCTCTAACCTTTACAACCCTTGTAACTCCTAAATCATAATGCATATAAACCCAAACCATTATTATAGCTAAATTCTAACGTCTAACATTTAATAATAAATTTGTATAGCCCATGGTAACTAACCCCTATGTCCCAAATGTGTTTAAACTTAAATCAATAACAATTATAAACCTATAGCCCTTTGTTATGGTCACCAATATCTATTAAACATATTGTAACATCCCCGGCCACCAACAGGTCGGGCAATGTCGCCTACACAACCTTAACTTAGACTTGGTTGCTCTGATACCATATTGTACCATCCCCGGCCACCAACAAGTCGGGCAATGCTACTACGCGGAACATTCACATACATACATACATACATACATACATACATACATACATACATACATACATACATACATACATACATACATACATACATACATACATATATATATATATATATATATATAATGTGCATTAAATCAAATTAACACATTTAACATAGAGTTACTTCCATCATACAGACTTAAATAGAATTAACAACAATTCATACATGCAACGGAACACATGACAGCATTCAAGCATCAGTAGCACAAACATGCATAACATATAAATTAAGCATAGACTGATACTTATCTTTAGCTGGAGTAAATCCACCAACTAAGTGCAGACCTTCCACGAACCTCCTAGCCATCGACCACGTTTCTCATCACGCTCAGCAGTGGGTCACCCCCGAGCTGGGACCAAGCTCCACCCAAGGTAAGGGAATCCTAAACTAGGCTGAGGTTACAGGAAACTGCACAAAGAAACTGGAAGGATTCTCTCTAGGAGCCTTCTTACGCCCACTACTCACGGACTCTCATTCCCCACATGCATGTTCCACCTCGGAGTATACACCTTCACAAGCATAGTCCATTGGTTGCTTCACCTCCCTCTTTGGGTCTCGGCAACAGGCCAAATCAGGAATTTTCAGATCTTTGTAGCTGGTGTTGGACTCTTTCTAGGAGAAAACCACTTCCCAACATACTCTCTCACCTGGAGAGAGTTGCTCACAGGACTGACAACCTACCTCTTCTACCATGGTCCTGACAACCCGCTTCTTCAGCACACTCCTCGACTCAGCTCTAGCCAGGTGAGGACAACAACAACGGTTCAGCACTCATTCACACAAGGATGACAGTAGCAACCAGAAATTGGGTATGGACATCCAAAAACAACAACCGTCCACACTAAGACATAGCACGGATCAATAAGAAACAGTTGACGGCAGCAAGCCACCCTCAGTCGAGGAACTGCGTGGCTACAACAACCAACCGTTATGACACACACAGGACATAGACATATACGGGATGTGCGGGCTTCACGGAAGATGTGGCTTAGTCCGTCAGTTTTCCCATGGGTTCTCATTGGGTTCGTGACCAAGAAACAACGCAGAGGTCGATTGCAGAGGCAAAACGGGTTCAAACTTCAGATGGTCGAATGACCAATGAACTCCCACAGAGGTTGGAAGAATGACCCCAAACACGTTTGAATCATCAGTTTTAACTGCATGCGCCTAAGTCGACACTTGTCTTCCTGGAGCCGCATGAGTTCCACTTAGCACATGTTCTGTTTACAGGAAATTCGGACAACACTCAACATGTTCACCCTAGCCTTCATGAAATAATAATAAATTATTATCCCCTTTAGAGGTAAGCCCCCTAGCTTAGCCCCTAGGCCCACACACTTAGCCTCCTCCCTTACCCAACCTTGTGGAAGCTTAGTCCCCCATCACTCTTTCTTCGTGGTCGATCTGCACACAACGATGTTTATAATTTATTAATGATCTGCATAATTACGTATACAAAATCATACTCCTAGCCTTTATCACTTAGGATCTCTAGCCTAATAAACTCATAATCCCACTAGCTTATATACACTTGGCTCACCAGCCTATAAACATGATTACAATTCATAATAAAACTGGGCACTACCGGGGGATATTACAATCCCCTCCCCTTATTTTTGCATTGTCCTCGATGCAACTCTTTACACGGCATCAACAAGATTTCCAAAATCTTCAAAAAGATGTGGGTATTCTTCTCGCACAACATCCTCATGCTCCCATGTTGCGTCCTCAGGATCGTACTAGGTCCAGTAGACCTTTACAAGCCCTATGGCTTGATTCCAGAGTTGTTTTCTTTTCTGGTCCAATATGTGCACTAGTTGCACTTGCAAGACACCTTCTTGCTCCACCTGAATCTCATTCCAATCGATTACATGATTAGCATTAGGTATATATTTCTTAAGAAATGAAATATGAAACACATTATGTACAGTCATGGATGCAAGTAATGCAAGCATATATGTAATGTATATATATGTATATATGGGTAATTCTAATAATACTATAACTTGTATACAAGATACACAACATACAACAAATAGAGAATTGTACTTATCTTTTGATTGAGAAGACTTCCATATCAACACGGTCTAGGCCAAGGTAGCAAACCTCAGCAACACTCCAATCAACCAAACCTCAGCAGCACTCCAACCAACGGTCTCTCATTCCCCACATGTTTGTCCCACCCCAGGAGTGTACACCTTCATTGTTATAGAGTCCATCGGCTACT
>ML809718.1:4392-23064 GCA_009831015.1 Picea engelmannii | reverse complement strand
CCATCCTTGTGGTTTTCCACAGGCACCAAACTACATACTATTTTTCTTGTAATGCTTCCTCTTGCATACAGCCAACAAATTGTCATTATTTTATGTACATCATAATTCAACATGTACAACACCTTATGCAATGATCTTAGAATTGTCTGCACCTAGCAATTCAATCACAATTACCAAAAAATTTAACCAAATATAATGACTCATCATTCTATGCATATGCATGTTCATAATTAATAACAGTAAGTTTATTATTTCAATTTTCTGAACATAAAATTTTGTGTAGTCTCTATTCTTGTGACTACCTGGCTTGCAAATTTCCTATTGCAATGTTTAACAGTTCCTGAAATGTTCTCAACTTCATGAGTTAGCAACATTTCATCCATTAGTATAATTATTTCCATGCCAAAAAAATATATACATGCACTCACAAAATGCATTCATCAAGGTGCATTTAAGTATACAATTCCATCACGTATGAGTGCAACTCTGCACTTTACTAGACATGAGTACAACTCTCAATGCATATTTATTTAGTGCACCCTTGTATTGATTTACATAATGATCTTTATCTCAGTCATGTATCTCACCATCCATAAGTTGGAACTCTGGCTAGTGTGTTGACACATTCTCCGCACACTTCCTATTGTCTTCCCAATTAATTGGATGCCTTCCTTTTCGACCTGAACACTACACTAAGAATATAATTTTGTGGTGTTCATTAGTGTTAGCAAAAAGGTTGCAGTCCCAATTTTATTTAAAGGTAGGAAGATTTTAGTACCTATGTGGCTCATAACCTTTCCATATATGTACCTTTCCATATCCAACCATGTCCTGGTCTCATACATGACTAGCTTACTGGCATTCATTCTTATAACAAGTTCTTGTCTTTTAATTTTCTTTGGTTATTACCCCATAACCAAATTAACATGACATTCTAATATGTTAGTGTGTGCATTCAGAAGCTAAAAATATTTGAATTAATACAGGCCTCCAGCCTTTACCACATCCAGTGGTATGCACTCAATAATATAATCATGTGATTTTATAAAATAACTCTGGCTGAGGAAATTCTCACCTAAATTTCCTTTCAGCAATTATGCAAAAAGAGTAATACAAACTCATACCTGCATGACTGCCATTAATAAATTTTATACTACCTGAAAGTCTGATGGCAGTAGAAACTTTAG
Organism: Picea engelmannii; assembly: GCA_009831015.1. NCBI lineage: Eukaryota > Viridiplantae > Streptophyta > Pinopsida > Pinales > Pinaceae > Picea > Picea engelmannii. Next base: position 21,877 of record ML809718.1, on the reverse strand, counting down.
TGCTTATTTATCAAACTTATAACCAACACTTCAGCTCTTTGTTGCTTCCCTCCTTATGCAACAACATCACCAACAACACTTGCAAACACACAAGCATTCTTTCCCATGGCTGACCCAAACAACCATAATCATACTAGCTGCCATAGAAATTGCAGCAATTTCTTTCCCATGTGCAAATTTTCCTTGTTGAACCCATAAGTCTTCAATTCTTCCCGGGTTCCTGAATCTTCTGGTGCTCTCACTGTGATCACTGTGCATGATCATTCCTTCCCTAAGCACTTTCGACGCAGTGCCCCTCCCTCAGTAGGGTCTGTTGACCTCCCGGTCAAAGGATCTTTCAATCTTCTCAGTCAAATTGACTCTTCGGGCTCATGATCGAACCCAAAACAATTATACACATGCCCCCTTTTCTCCTTTAGGCGCAGGTTCTATGGAACCCGTGAGCTCTTCCTACGCGCTGGTGAAATGCCAGGTTTCAGGTGTTATCTCCTTTTGTATTGGCCCCTTCCTTCATATGGCCCTAGGCTATGAACTCATGTAAGTGTGTGATTGCGGGCGCAAGAAAGAGTGGTTTTAGACCAATCCGCTTTTTTCCTCGTAATTCACCTCCAGCTACCACGTAGCACTTTGTTAAAACCGTGGTATAAATTGTGGTATGCTCTCATATTTTTAACATCCGAGCAATTTTTGGCCCCGCAATTATTCCCGACCGTCGATCTCTCACTTTCGGCGATGATCTGTGATCAACGACTGCTATCTATCCTCCTTCCACACACAATCCCATATCTACACGATCGGTCTACATGAAGCTCCCTTCCAAATCAACAGCTACAGTTGATTCCGTCTCTCCGACCCTCGAGAGTTTCAACTCTCAACTATTTTCTTTTCCCGTATGGAAATCTTTTGGAATGAAAGATCTATTGACATCTGTCCTCAACAATTGGATGGTTCTGATGAACTTCGGCTCTCCGACCTTCGATATTTCTCACGTCTCCACACACACAATCTCTGGAGTGAATTTCTCTGGAGTGACAGATCTTCTGCCACATGTCCTCTCCAAATCAACGACCTTGATTCTCTTTGAGACTTCGACTATTTCCGACCTAGACCAAATCAACGGTCCTTCGACCTCCTCTTCGATCAACGATCGAGACCTCCTTCGGGACTTCGGTGCTTTCACCCTCTTCTTTCCTCTGGAGCGTTACCTTCCCAAAGTTCCATATCTAGCGTCGCGTGTCCTCCTTCACATCGACGGCTCTCATCGTTTCAGGACTTCGACACTTTGGGATATTCTGAAACACAACTTCTCAGAAACCACGGAGTATGATCCTTTGAAGTTTACGATCTGGTGATACCTATCCAACCCAAATCAATGGCTCCCAGCTTCTTCGGTTGTTCGAGCTTCGTCGATTTCCAACTTTTAGCCTTCGCGTTCTCCTGAACTGTTTTCACCCGAAACTAATGGATTTCCACCACGTGTCCTTTCAGACGATGGACGGTCCCAAATCACTTCGGGACTTCGAGACTTTAGCAATTCCAACCTCCCTTTTTCCTTGGCTCCTCCTTAGAGGTGGCCTTGGGTGGTGACCTCATGTAAACACCCAATTGCAGGCATGATCAAAGGTGGTTTGAGACCAAACTACTTTTCGTCCTGTAATTCACCTTGAGCCTACATGCGTCCTTCCTCCAAAACCGTGGTTTGGATTGTGGCCCACCCTCAACTTCGTAAATCTTGAGAAACTTCTATCCCCGCAATGTGAGGTGACCATCGATCTCACAATATTAACGATTATTCTAAACAGACAACCGAGATTTACCTCCAACAGTTCAGAACTCCCTCTCCCAGATCGACAGCTGGGGTCATTCCTCCTCCTGAGCTTTTGACTCCTTCTGACTTGGAAGAGTTTGTGGATATTCAAAGGTTTCGTCCTTTGAACTTTCTCTTGTGATTCCACCTCTTGGATCTCGTCTTCGCTCTCGTAAGCATTATCTCTTCTGAGCTTTAGGACTTAGAATGAGTTTGTCTCACATGCTCTCCTTGTGTTATCTCTTCTGAGATTTTCGATTTACTCAGTCTCCTAAGGGTCTCGGCCCTTATATTTCCTTGCAAAGGAAAACTTTTTGCCCTCCTGGAAACCTTCTGCTCAAAGAACACCTTGCTGAGCGTTTTCTATAGAGTTTTCAACAGCTTTGTGAGTATCTTCCTCTGATACTCTTCTCCCTGAACTCGAAAAAGAGTTCTCTCTATGCACACTTTCACTCGCTCGATGCATGCCTGGCATAGTGTAGAAATTTCAATACAAATTAATTATTTCCTGTGATTCTCCTGATCTAACAATTATACGCCACTATTAAATATAGAATCGCTTCTACTATTATTCTTGTGGAAAATTAAACCACGATCACAACCACAATCACAAAGTGAAATATCAAGAACACATAACATAGAAGTTTTACCGGGAAAGTGTAAAGCTAAAAACCCCACTATCATATATTATGTATATCATGAATCATGAAACAATCTCATACAAAAACTCTAATCCAAGAGCTCTCAGTACAATATAATTATCTCACACTGTCATACACAAATCAACAAATACATGTGCCAATTCCTGTGTCCAGACAGCTTGCCTCCTCTGCACAAATCCTTGCAATTAGAATTCTCACAATTGAATTACAAATTGTTTAGTTTGCACATCCTCATAAGCATATCCACTGCATGTGTGATCAAATCACAACTGATAGCCAAACTGTCCCTTTCACCTATTATTTCAACTGGGTCTCCACTGGATCTGACATGCATGTAGTTAACCATGGTGAATCTTCAGCTGCATGTGAGTTTACTTATTAATTGAACTCTCACTAGTGCATTTTTAGTTAGAACTAGTACAACTGATCTAAACTCACTTAACTACACTTATAATTCTGTTACAAATCCAACTCACTCAGTTATGAATGAAATAATAAATTAATATTTATTGTCCAATTTATTTAAGGGAAAAGTAAATTAGACACATGTTTCTTGTTGACTTTTCAACACTCCCTCTCAACAAGAAATGGATTATCCTTCACCCCAATCATGTCTCTATGATATTCAAATTTTCTCCTGGTGAGTGCCTTCATCAAAATGTCTGCATCTTGATCTTCCGTAGGAATGTACTGAAGCAGCATGATCTTCCGATGCACACAATCTTTGAGATGATGATACCAGATATCTATATGCTTAGATCTGTCATGAAACACAGGATTAATCGAGAGTTTAATGCGACTCTGGTTATCACAATAAATCACTGTCATATCTAAATGAGAACCAAACAAACCAACCAAGATCTTTCTCATCCAGATAGCCTCACATGCAGCTTGACTCGTTTCCATGTATTCCGCTTCCACTGAACTGAGTGCCACAGATATTTGTTTCCTGTTGTACCAAGAAACAGCTATAGATCTGATATTAAATATCCCCTGTGATGTGTTCTTTTTGTCCGTTGGGTTGCCTGCCCAATCTACATCCGTGAAGCCATGCAACTTCACCTCATCTGTCTGTCTGTATCGTAATCCATACTCAGATGTGCCCTTCATATATCTCAGGACATGCTTACTCGCCTTCCAAAATATTTTGGTAGGCTTAACCATCGCTTGACTTAGTTGGTTAACCGCATAGCAAATGTTCGGTCTCATGTTCACTAAATACATTACCGAACCCACTAATTGTCGATAGACAGTAGCATCCACTACTTCTCCAGAAGTGGCATCGTCTTTCCTCCAGTTTCCTGGAAGAGGAATATCCATCGGTTTGCATCCCTCCATGTGAAACTTACCCAGTATCTCTCTTGCATACTTTCCTTGAGACACAAAAAGTTCACCATCTCGCTACCATATTTCCAAACCAAGGAAATAATGAAGAAGGCCTAAATCCTTCATCTCAAACTCCTTTGCAAGGTCATCCTTGCATGAGTGTATCAGCTGCTCATCACCAGTCAATATTAAATCATCCACATAAATAAAAATGATTAAAGCTTACCCTCCACCACAATTTGGTATAGGTTTGCATCCGCTTCACTTTTGGTGAAGCCCAATCCGGTGAAATAGCTGTCTATCCGAGTGTACCAAGCACGGGGTGCTTGCTTCAACCCATACAATGCTCTCTTGAATCTGCACACATGCGACTCTCTGTCAAAGGTCTCAAAACCTTCTGGTTGTTCAATGTACACTTCTTCCTCAATGATACCATTGAGGAACGCAGTTTTTACATCCATCTGATGAATGTGCCAGCCCATCTGCGTTGAGAGTGCAAGGATGGATCTTATGGAAGAGTACCTTGCAACAGGTGCAAAGGTCTCATCATAATCTATCCCCTCAATCTGTGAGAAGCCCCGGGCCACAAACCTAGCCTTGTATTTCTCCACACTCCCATCAGCAGCTTTCTTTACCTTGTAGATCCATCTCGAACCTACCACTGATTTGTCGACTGTTCTTGGGACAATTTCCCATGCACTATTTTTGAAAATGGAGTCATACTCCTCTACCATAGCATCAACCCAAGTGGGGTCCTGCATTGCTTCCTTAAAGGAAGATGGTTCAGTCACAATACATTTTCTCATGAGAGCCATGTATCCAGCAAATCGATCAGGAGACTGTCTCTGTCTGCGTTGTGAAGTAGGGGCTCCTACATTCTGTGCAGCATCTAGTCTCAATCTGTCAGCTTCCGTGGTGTGCTTTCTGCCATTTCTGATGGATGGCTCTTCTTGAGTGGTTTCCTCCACTCCATGAATCTCCTCATGTGGCTGATCCACATCTTGACACTTATCTTTGGGAACCAACAGTTCCTCTTCTGCATGCAAGTCTAGCTCCCTCTCAAGCGACAACCGCATGGCTTTCCCCTCATCGAATTTTATATCCCGTCACATAATAGTCATCTTACTGTTCGAAAAATACACACGATAATTATGGGGTGTTTATATGTACCCCACAAATATCCCAACTTCAGCAGTCAGTTCCAGCTTCTTCCTGGAATCCTTGGTCACATGCACATAAACAGATGAGCCAAAAATTTTAAAATGGGAAACATCAGGTTTTTTACCAGTAAAAGCTTCTTCAGGTGTACTCATGCCAAGTACTCTATGAGGACAACGGTTCTGCACATAAACCGCAGTATTGCATGCATCTGCCCACAAATGCATTGGTAGGCCCTGATCATGCAACATCGCTCGTGTTGCACCCACGATCGTTCTGTTCTTTCTCTCCATGACCCCATTTTGTTGTGGGTTATGCGGCGTTATGAGTTCTCTTCAAATTCCTTCTCTGGTGCAGAAGTCTTTGAATTCGTTAGAGATGTATTCTCCACCATTATCGCTCCTTAGAGCCTTCACTTGCTTCCCCGACGCTTTCTCCACCAATGCTTTAAACTCACTTAACTTTGAGAATGTTTGATCCTTCTTTTGCATGAAGAATATCCAACATTTATGAGAAAATTCATCAACAAAAATAACATAATACCTATGTTTTTCTGTTGAAGCAACCGAGAATGGTCCACACACATCTATGTGAATTCTCTCCAGGATTACCGAAGCACGGTTCTCCTTTTCATGAAAGTTGGACTTTACATACTTCCCCAGGGTGCACCCCTTGCACTGATCTAACTGAGCAAGTGTTCCCCTTGGAAGTCCAGTAGATATTTGTTGCATGATCTTCAAGGCTCCATGATGAAGATGGCCCAATTGCCTATTCCATAATTCACCCTCATCCCGGCTCACCACTTTTTCTGCCTTGCCTATCATGGCACTGCAGCCATCTACCTCCAGCATGTAGAGATTCTTAACTCGAATCCCTATCTTCTTGACTTGACTTGTTGCTTTATGTCACAGGTAGGATTTTCCACTGCTAAAAACAACATCATAGACTCTGTCCTCCAACATTGCGACTGAGACCAAGTTTTTCTTCAGACCTGGAACATGCATAACATTTTTCAATTGAAATGGTTTACCCGACTCCCTCTGAAAGGTAATGGTACCAATACTAGTTTCACTGTATCGTCCATCATCGCCCATCTCTATATGCATTATGAGATATTTCTCCTCCAAGTCAATGAAAGACTCTTTATCTCCCGTCATGTGGAAGGAAATGCCACTATCCAAATACCACACCGATCTCGATGCACTTGAATACATGCATGCGATCAAAGCGAATTCAAGTTCAAATTATGAGACAAGAGCCTCACCAGTTGCAGCTCCAGCAACCGTCTTGTTCTTCCTCTTCTGTGGACAGTTAGTAGTGAGATGCCCATGTTCATGACAGTGAAAACACTTCACTTTGGACAAATCCAACTTCTTGACTTTAGACTCGGATTTTGGACGGAATTTCTTCCCTTTCCCTTTCCTTGCCTTGGCAGTGAAAGCACAATCCTCTTCATCATCATGCTTTGATGAATATCCATATTTGGTGTTCCAACTGAACTCCTCTTGCACTAGATCCGACCATAGTCGCTCCCAATATGGCAATTTTTCCCTTCCATTGACAGAGTCTTGATAAATGTGCCAACTCTTGGGAAGTCCTAGGAGCGCCAAGCTCACCAAATCATCAGCAGCAACTTTTATTCCCACACTTCCAAGCTCATCCCGACATTGGACAAACTTCATGAGATATTTTGGAATGGTGTCACCTTTCTCCATCTTGATCTTCCTGAGTTTATCTTTGAGCGCCAATTTCCTATGGTCTCTACTGTTCTGGAACAGATCCATCAAAACCTTCCACATTGCATGTGGTTTGGTTTTCCCATGGAGACTTGAGACAATGTGGTCTCGTACTCCCTCCAACGGAATCCTCCTCACTTTTTCCACTTTCTTTTTCCATGCATCAAGATTTGCAGTGTCTGTCACATCCAGCTTAGGAACATCTCTATCAATGTAATCCTTCAAGCCATTATCTTCTAGTATTGCCTCCATCCTGTCCTTCCAAGCAATGTAGTTAGATCTGCCCTCGAGTGCATACTCCAACCTCAAGCCATTGAAAGACATTTCGATCTTGAATCAACTGTCGCACCAAGAAAATCCTGCAAATTTGAATGTTACCCAACCACAAAAACTCAACTGTTGCAATCCCTCTTTCCCTGGGAGGTTTGCACCCCACCTGAGAGTAGCCTGAGGGAAGTTTGCACCCTCCTTGTGTATAGCCTATGAACTTGACTGAGAATTTCGCACCCTCCTTGTGTATAGCCTGCGAACTTGACTGGAAGGTTCACACTGTAATGCACTGTAGGGTGAGGGAGATTCTCACCTCTCCCTTGATCAGCCTGCGAGAATTCTCAGGAAAGTTCGCACCTCTCCTTTGAATAGGGTGCGAGAATTTCTGCTTTGAGAACTATGCGTAGTCTACAGTACTATATTTTTCACCCTGCTAGAGACGGGACCTGCGAAAATAAAATTATGTTCGCACCTTACTTCCTTAGCTCTGTGGCCTCCATGGCTCTGATACCATGTAGAAATTTCAATACAAATTAAGTATTTCCTACGATTCTCCTGATCTAACAATTATACGCCACTATTAAATATAGAATCACTTCTACTATTATTCTTGTGGAAAATTAAACCATGATCATAACCACAATCACAAAGTGAAATATTAAGAACACATAACACAGAAGTTTTACCGGGAAAGCGTAAAGCTAAAAACCCCACTATCATATATTATGTATATCATGAATCATGAAACAATATCATACAAAAACTCTAATCCAAGCTCTCAGTACAATACAATCATCTCATACTGTCATACACAAATCAGCAAATACATATGCCAATTCTTGTGTCCAGACAGCTTGCCTCCTCTGCACAAATCCTTGCAATTAGAATTCTCACAACTGAATTACAAATTGCTTAGTTTGCACATCCTCATAAGCATATCCAATTCATGTGTGATCAAATCACAACTAATATCCAAACTGTCCCTTTCACCTGTTATCTCAACTGGGTCTCCACTGGATCTGACATGCATGTAGTTAACCGTGGTGAATCTTCAGTTGCATGTGAGTTTATTGATTAATTGAACTCTCACTAGTGCATGTTTAGTTACAACTAGTACAACTAATCTTAACTCACTTAACTACACTTATAATTCTGTTACAAATCCAACTCACTCAGTTATGAATGAAATAATAGATTAATATTTATTGTCCAATTTATTTGAGGGAAAAGTAAATTAGACACAAGTTTATTGTTGACTTTTCAACACAAAGCCCTACAAAGTTCTCAGTGACTCTATCTCTCTCTAAACTCAACATAGAGTTCTTCATGTGCACTCCTTGCACTTTTATTGATGAAGGTTCAATGGTATCTCTCTTAATCTTCTCTGAGGTTAACTTACCTCTATCAACGCACTCCTTGCAGACAATATGCACTGCTTGCACTCGAAAACTAAAAGAAGAGAAAAAATTGAAACTTATTCAATACTTCACCAATTTACGCATTCAAACCAATCTGATTTAAGAAAGCATTCAGATTTCATTTTCTTTCCGAGCTCTTCTCTGCTCTGTAATCATTTTTGGGCACTAGCTCCTTTCTCTCAGTCTCCAATACATGTGATCACGGGCCATGACCAAGCGCTAGATCACTAGGTGCTTACTCAGGCGTTCGGCTTCGGAAGATTTCAAAGCACCACACAACAATCTCTCAGAGTTATATATTATCGAACTCGTGAAGTAGGGAAGATCATCAATCCACGTCTACTCAGCATCTGACGGCTGACACTTACTATGGAACCTCAGGTGTCTGAGTTCCAAGTCTTTGAGTCTTCAGAGGATCTCGCATCCACACATCTGAACAGTTAATCTCTGAACATTCCCAATCACCTTTGGTGACGTCATTATGTCATATCACTTAATATTTTCCAATTGCGGGGGCATGCAACAGTGGTTTGGAGCAACCTGCCTTTCATCTCGCAATTCTTATGATGCTAACATGTAACCCCTCGGTGAAATCGAGGTTTGTATTGTAGGACCGCCTTGGAGAATTAATTCATGTGCAACTTGGATTCCTGCAATTCCTTCTAGTCGTCGATCTAGATATATCGTGATCAACACCAATGTGGGTCCTCTGACCTTTAACGATTTTACATAACCTCGGCCCCACTAGCCCTGCTCATACGACAAGCCACATGGCAGAATACTAGCGGCTAATACGTGGCCCATTCAAATGGGTGACACGCGTCACGTTCCAAATGCCATTTCAATATTCCACAGGTTCAGAACCCGCTTATACATGGCACACAACCCATGTGTCCACGTCAATCCAAGTGATGTCATCATGACTCACTATTTCGGATCTTTGGGAGATTTCTTCCTTTACTACTGTGTTTGACCTTTCGACATTGGTTGATCCAATGGTCGAGCTCTCCTCTCCAGATCTACGGTGTAGATCCACTTCAAAGCTTCGGGTTTCGACCCTTCTCTTGTTTCTGACATCAAACTTCACTGAAGTCGCGAAGTCCGAATGACTTCCAAGTTAACTCCTCTAAACCTTCCCCAGATATGACGGTCGTAAGGGATTTCCCTTCCTTCTGAACAGATCCTACGGCGCAGAACATACCTTGTTACTCTGCGGATTTCCAAAAGAATTCATGACTAAATGCCTCGCAACATTACCAGATCTGACGGTCATGAAGGATTCTCTTTATCCCGAACAAATCCTAAGGTCCACAATACTTTGCAGCCCAACACCACTTATGTCATGGTTTTACGACACCGTTACTCCTCCTGAGCTTTGTAACACGGCCAAGGTAACTTCTTGGCACTCAGTAAGGTTCTGAGGTTCAAAATTGGTTCCTCTTAACACAATTTCCACCTAAAACTTCGGGTCCAATGACCACTTATCTAGCCCATCCAAGTTCAATGTTAAAACCTTGGCTCTGAACTCGAATTTTGTCTACTTCGACAACAATTCTTTCGAAACTTTTGCTTCATTTTCTACTAACATGGACCATCTAGGATCAATGTTGTAACCATGCTCGGATACCATATTGTAACATCCTCGACCACCAACATGCCAGGAAATTCCACCTACACAACCTTAAATTAGCTTTGGTTGCTCTGATACCATATTGTAACATCCTCGGCCACCAACAGCCCGGACAATGCTACTATGTGGAACATTCACATACATATATATATAATATGCATTAAATCAAATTAACACATTTAACATAGAGTTATTGTCATCATACATACTTAAATAGAACTGATAGAAATTCATACATGCAACATAACACATGATAACATTCAAGCATCAGTAGCACAAACATGCATAACATATAAATTAAGCACAGACTAATACTTATCTTTAGTTGGAGTAAATCCACCAACTACGTGCAGACCCTCCACGAACCTCCTAGCCATAGACCACGCTACTCATCAGGATCAGTAGTGGTTCACCCTTGAGTTGGAACCAAGCTCCACCCAGGGCAAGGGAATCCTAGACTGGGTTGAGGTTATAGGAAACTGCACAAAGCAACCAAAAGGATTCTCTCTAGGAGCCTTCTTACACCCACTACTCATGGACTCTCATTCCCCACATGCCTGTTCCACCTGGGAGTATACACCTTCACAAGCACAGTCCATCGATTGCTTCACCTCCCTCTCTGGCTCTTGTCAACAGGCCGGATTAGGAATTCTCAGAGCTCCATAGCTGGTGTTGGACTCTTTCTGGTAGAAAACCACTTCCCAACAAACTCTCTCACCTGGAGAGAGTAGTTCATAGACCTGACAACTTGCCTCTTCTACCACGGGCCTCAAAACCTTCTTCTTCAGCACACTCCTCGACTCAGCTCCAACCAGGTGAGGACAATAGACACAATTCAACACTCATTCACACATGGATGATAGTAGCAACCGGAAATTGGGTATGGACGTCCAAAAATGGCAACTGTCCACACTAAGACATAGCACGACTCAGTAAGAAATAGCCGATGGCAGCAAGTCACCCTCAATCGAGGAACTGTGTGGCCACAGCAGCCAATCGTTATGACACACACGTGGCACAGACATATAAGGGATGCTAGGGCTTCACGGAAGATGTGGCTCAATCCATCGATTTTCCCATGGGTTCTCACTGCGTTTGTGACCAGGAAACAACACAGAGGTCAATTGTAGAGGAAAAATAGATTCAGACTTCGGATGGTCGAATGATTAGCGAACTCCCGCAGAGGTTGGAAGAATGAACCCAAACATGACTGACTCATCAGTTTTAACTACATGCGCCCAGGTCGACACTTGTCTTCCTAGAGCCGCATGAGTTCCACTTAGCACATGTTCCATTTACAAGAACTTTGGACAACACTCAACATTTCCACCTTAGCCTTCAGGAAATAATAATAAATTATTATCCCCTTTAGAGGTAAGCCCTCTAGCTTAGCCCCTAGTCCCACGCACTTAGCCTCCTCCCTTACCCAACCTTGTGGAATCTTATTCCCCCATCACTCTTTCTTCGTGGTCGGTCTGCACGAAGCGATGTTTATATTTTATTAATGATCTGCATAATTACATATACAAAATCAGGCTCTTGGCCTTTATCACTTAGGCTCTCCGACCTAATAAACACATAAGCCCACCAACTTATATACACTTGGCTCACCAGCCTATAAACATGATTATAATTCATAATAAAACTGGGGCACTACCGGGGGATATTACAGATATAATCCATAACCCTTACAAAAATGTATCCCTGGTCTTTATAACTCTATTCCATATATCCCATTTAATAGCCAACCAATTTAACTAATAGAAAACATATCACCCGTAACTCCTATAACCTTTTACATCCAACCTCTGCAACCTTAACTAATATACACTTCAACCCATTTCTCTTATAACCCCTAAGCCTTAAATCCCTAATCATGCCCACTATATCATAATGATTATAACCCTTATCCTTGAATAACCCATAACCATCAACCCTTATAATCCCTAATCTTTATGATACCTTTCTAAAAACGCATATAAATCTTAATGAAAATAATCCCTATAACTATAAAGGAATAGCTTATATAATCCATACATTTCCTAATTCCTATGGCTCGAATGTGAGATCTCTTCCATGTAAAAACCATTACTTGTGATAATAACAGCAAAAAAAACCATTACTAGTGATTATAATGAAAGATAGTCATATGAGAAAAAAAAAATCCATGACTTAATTTTCCACACGTCTCCTCGTCTATCCTTTTCAGGTTTTGTGAGAAAAGAGGATTTCAGATTGAGCTGACGTGGGATGGGTGGGCTCAACTAATCTCTCCCCAATAACCGCACGTGTGAGTTCCATCCCCACATGCAGCGTGGGTTCGAGGAAGAGTTCATAGATATAACCCCAATGGCAATCAGAATTCTTTGTGTTCATATGGGAGCCCCACAAGTCGTAGTTTCATTTCTCCTATCTTGTGTTCCACGTCCTCTGGATTACTAAATGTGCCATATCCTCGGAATCAAAAGGAACATATGTGTCTGCCACATCTGTAGATCAATTTGTTTCAATGTGCGAGTAGGAGGAATATGTTCCTACAAAAAATCTAGTCTCCACGTATTGATTTGTTTGAAGGTGTGAGTGGGAGGAATAGGAATCTATTTCAACCAGAATAATATCTAAACCATCTAACCCTAAAATCCCATTCAAACCTTAAACCACTAATTAATTACAACCTTATAATCCATATCATTTCTAACTTATAATGTGTATAATCTAAAACCACTAACCCCTAATAGTTAACATATATCCCTTAAATCCTAACTCTTAATGCTTAACCCTTATCAACCTTAATCTGTGTAACCTTTAACTCATATTTCCTATAACCCTCAACCCCTATAACTTAACTTACATGTAATTTAAAATCTAATCTCTATAGATCAGAACATCTAACCTATTTAGCTTAAGAAATCCCTAATTGCTCTAAACCCTAAATCCTTTAACCCCATAATATGACCACTACAACTAATATTCCTTATAGCCATTTACTCTTAATCCTTGTAACCCCAAACCCAAAAAATAATAACCTCTAATCTCTTTAAGCTCTAACCTTTACAACTCTTGTAACTCCTAAATTATAATGCATATAAACCCAAGCCAAGATCTAACCTTTACAACCCTTGTAAGTCCTAAGTCATAATGCATATAAACCCAAACCATCCATTATGAGAATGAGAAGGAAAAAATAACCATATGAGAAGAAAAATAAATAAAAGCATGGCATAAATTTCCACACTCCTCTCCCCATCCAATGTGCCATATGAGAAGGAAAATATAGCCATATGAGAAGAAAAATAATCTCGGTGTTCAGGCGAGAGCCCCCACAAGCCACAGCTTCATTTCTCCTATCCTGTGTACCACGTCCTCTGGATTATGTATGTGTTTTTTCACGTCCTCCAGATCAAAAGAATGTATGTATCTGCCATGTTTGCATGTCTTCCACCTCCTCCATATCAAAAGGAATATATGTGTCTGCCACATATGCAGATCAATATGTTTCAAGGTATGAGTGGGAGGAATATATTTCGGCACAAAAATCCAGTGTCCACGTCCTCAGATCGATATGTTTCAAGGTGCGAGTGGGAGGAACTGATCCAGATTATTTTCGCACGAAATGAGAGCGAAGATATAATAAATAAATGCACAGAGATATCGCAGATATCCAATAATATATTAGAAATGCATTATAGATGCAACCATAAACACAGATATACAGTAATACATGATTTCTATTAATGAAATAAATGTACAGAGACTGTAAAAATACAGAGTGAAAAACTCGCTAGAATGGTAGCATCTTATCTATGAGAAGAGATGTGACGGCTACTCGCATTCGCAAGAAGATGATTACAATGAGGCTCTAAAGGCCTTTTTACAATAAACAGGAATGCCAAAAACCCTAGACATCCAAAAAAATAACCCTAGGAGATGAAGTGTCAAAATTCATGTGGGCCCCGTTTGGGTAAGTTAGTACATCAACTTCCAGGGGTCGTAACTTTTGCATACAATCTCTGTTTTAGGGGAATGATAACCTGTTGGAAATGTATCATCGAGGAGATTCATTTCGGGGGCTCAATCATGCCTTCGTTTATCATTGAGAAGATCGATCCCGAAAAACCTTCATTTAGGCCCTCAAAATGGCCAGGGAAGTTAAAAACTGCTAAAAATAGTAAATTACCAAGTTTTTCAGAAAATTGTTTTGAGCCAGTTGGAAAAGGTGGGTGGCCACCGATATCAACCTGGATCAATCCTCCCTCCTTAGGAAGCAATGGTCTCCATTGCATTGAGTGCCCAAGGGAGAGGGAAAAGTGTTTGTTGAATCTGCATCTTGATAAGTTGTTTGTTGAATCTGCATTGCTTAAATTGTTGAAGGTTGTCACGAACATGTGGTTGGAAGGGTTGGACCTTTTTAGCCAGTCTGGCTACATGAGATGCTTGTGTGCAAAAGGAATATTTTCTCTTTGGTGCAACCTTGTCGAACTTCTTCTGTTGGATAGAAGGTGTTTGGGGTGAGGCTGTAGTGGTTGCAGTGTCCTTATGTTCCCCTTTTGAACAGATTGTGAAGAAGTTGAATTTTGCAGTATGAGATACTACCTTACGGCACTTTTTAGGTGGAACAATAGTTGGAACTACCTTTGGTATTCTGTAGAGATGACCCCCCAATGTAACAATGGAACTACGGGATCGAGACTCATAAACAACATGGCGTCTCCACATATATAGTTGGCCCAAGAGGACATCACAGACATCTAGTGGGGTAACATCACATAATACTTCACCCTTGAAGGGTTGGATGTCATATGATAATCGGCACTGTTGGTTGACACGAAGATCTCGTCCTTAGCGAAGCCACCCGATGTTGTATGGATGTGGGTGTGGTGTTGTCGAAAATCTCAACTATTTGATGACCTCTGTTGAGATGAGGTTATTTTGGCTTCTGTTATCAACAATAAAATGCAGCGGGGTTCCCTTCACTCACATATGTGAATGAAAAAGGTGTTCCTCCTATTCAGGATCTGTTGGTTCTTCTGGTTGAATTGTTGCGGTCTTGACAATAGCAGTGGGGTCTGCGTCAATGATTTGTCCTTTACCAGTATTTTCATAATCATATTTTGAATCAGGGTTCAGCTCCTTATCTTTGATCTCGACCACCAATGATTGTTTTGAGCGACATTCATTGGTGTTGTGCCAGGGGCTTTTGTGGAAATCGCACCACTTTTCGGTGTCCTTCTTTGTCTTCCCGTGACCCTTCTTTTCCTATGGCTTTGACTGGTTTTCGGGAGACTGTTTGTTAGGGTCATCTTTGTCATACTTTGGTTGTTGTGTATTTGCAGACCTGAACTCTCATTTGTTCTGGTGCTTAAATTTCTACTCGATTTTAATAGCATATCGATAAGCAGCACCGAGTGATGAGATGTCCAGAAAATCCATTTCAGTTTGGATGTATCTATGTAGAGCCCCATGGTATTTCTAAACCAAATGTCGTACGGAGTCTTTGATACCCACCTTGGTGTGCAAGGTATGGAAGGTATTTGTGAACTCCGGAACTCCTTGGCCCCTCTCTTGTCATAGTGTGGTCCATCTCATGTACTGGCCCTCATAGTTGCCAACAGGGTAATACTGTTCTTTTACCGCATCCAAAAAAAATCCCAAGTGGGCTCGACCCCATATATTCCAGACTCCTCTGTGGAACTTTGCTCCCAGTAAGTTTCCCACCAATGTTTGACAAGAGGGAGACCTTTAAGGAGTGCGAAGGTGATCTTTTCTCTGTCGGAAAAATTGTGAACAAAGAAATAACCTTCTAGCAGGTTTAACCATTTGTCTAGGGCTTCTGCATCTATCTATCCTTCAAATACAAGAATATCAAAATTAACTTGTAACTTGAAAGGTGAGGTGCCTACGAAGTGGTCTCTTGATGAATATGTGCTTGATGCTATCGACAGACGTTGAAGGATGTTGAAAAAATTCTCCATCATTTCATCCCTCTGTCGCGTGAGAGCTTGCTCAAGCAACAAATTAATAGGATCGTCTACTCTTTCATTTTTCTTTTCTTCCGCCATTGAGGGTTTCTTGGGTGTACGAGAGCTATTGTCCTCAATAGAGACGAGCTCGAGACCCAACTTGCTATACTCGGACCTCATCGGGGACATGCATTGAAAAACTATCAAGAGCATCCTGCTCTGATACCACTGATCCTGATTATTTTCGACACGAAATGAGAGAAGAGATATAATAAATAAATGCACAGAGATATCGCAAATATCCAATAATATAATAGAAATCAGGGATGATTTTAAGGATGGAAATTTATTTTAAAATGTAGAAACCTTGGCGAATCTTACTAATCCTTCATATTCCAACTATAAATGTTTGGCGATATTTTTGTAAAAAATTCCAAATTTCTAAGGATTTTATATAGTTTTAATAAAATTTTGGCGATTTTTAAGGTAAAATAATTTTATCCTATTGAATTTGGGCGAATCATTTTTAAAATAGCGAATCTCATTTTTGAAAAAACCATGGAAAATTAGCCCATGAGCGAAATTTAGCCCCTAAAATCATCCATGATAGAAATGTATCAGAGATGCAACCATAAACATAGATACACATTAATACATGATTTATATTAATGAAATAAATGTACAGAGACTGTAAAAATACAGAGTGAAAGACTCGCTAGAATGGTGGCAGCTTATCTCTGAGAAGAGATGTGATGGCTCCTCGCATTCGCAAGAAGATGATTACAATGAGGTTCTGAAGGAATTTTTACAATAAACAGGAATGTCAAAAACCCTAGACATCCAAAAACCTAACCCTAGGAGATGAAGTGGCAAAAGTCATGTGGGCCCCATTTTGGTAAGTTAGTACATCAACTTCACGGGGTCGTAACTTTTGCATACGATCTCTATTTTAGGCGCATGATAGCTCGTTGGAAAGGTATCGTCGAGGAGATTAATTTCGGGGGATCAATCATGTCTTATTCTATCATTGAGAAACTCTATCCCTAAGAACCTTCATTTAGGCCCTCAAAATGGCCCCGAAGGTTAAAAACTGCTAAAAATAGTAAATTACCAAAATTGTCAAAAAACTATTTTGAGCCAGTTGGAAAAGGTGGGTGGCCACCGATATTCACCTGGATCAATCCTCCCTCCTTAGGAAGCAATGGTCTCCATTGCGTTGAGTGTCCGAGGGAGAGGGAAAATCATTTGTTGAATCTGCATCTTGATGAGCTACTTGTCTTGTTGGATAAGTTGTGTTGCTTAGCTTGTTGAAGGTTGTCAAGAACATGTGGTTGGAAGGGTTGGACCTTTTTAGTTAATCTGGATATAAGAAATGTCTATGTGCAGAAGGAATCTTTGTGTTTTGTTGCAACCTTGTCGACCTGCTTCTATTGGATAGAAGGTGCTTGGGGTGAGGTTGTAGTGGTTGTAGTGTCCTTATGTTCCCCTTTTGAATAGATTGTGAAGAAGTTGAATTTT
>ML809717.1:107988-120408 GCA_009831015.1 Picea engelmannii | reverse complement strand
CTTCCTTAGGTCTCTGTTGTTCCTACTTCTCTCCGGTGCTCTTGTGAAATTAGGTCCAAGGAAACACAAACCAACCAAAGTGAAGATAGTAAAGTATATTCAATGTCAACCTATGCATATGATCAAGGAGTTATGCAATAAAATAAGAGTGATTTTATGGGAAAGGGACATGTTGTTGTATTATATTAAATGAAAGTAGATGATACAACCAAATATCCTTGATGTCACAAACTTCCTTTCAGTGACCCTTGGTTCCAACACACACACCTGCTATACATTTGCATGAAGAAGATCCAGTACAACTTGATAGACAAAATAGAGTCTTCAAGCTTCAATCCAAACAAAGTTCTTCACACAATTCTCTCCTCAACTCTTCATTCAATATTGCTTTACCTTTTCCATGAGAAACCTTTCAATATATAGGGGAAGGAGAGATTGCTAAATTGATGAGTATGATCCAACTAAATTTGAGAAGTCAATAGGATGCCAACCATGCGAATGCCAACTCATTTTCCAGAAGATACTCTTTTAGAACCTTCATAACTTCCTTTTCCTTTCAAGCTTCAAAACAGGTTCGCACCCTACCTATAGAGTAGACTACGAACACCTTGCAGTCTAGGTATAGGGTTGCCTATGAGAATCAATATTCTCACACCCTACACCATATGCAGCCTGCGAACTCACTATAAAAATATGTTTTGTAGAGGGAGACAACAATCACTTTTGTCATGAAAAAAGTCCTCGTGGGAGCCTGAACACATCACTATAGAGATATCACCAGAGTGACCAAAATAATGTGTAACAGTTGTCCTGTGTAGGTAGGTGTGAGTGAAACAATAATGAAATACAATTATCCTTTAAATATTTTGGAATTGTTTTTACAATTATAAAATATCATCATTCTCTGTGTTGCTATATTCTGATGAGGGTGGGAATAAAAACCCTTATACAAAGTAATGTTACGGTGATACTTTTTATAAAAATAGTGATATGCCGCAAAATTGTATTTAATTTTTTTTATTAGGTTTTTATTTTTAGAATTTATACAAGTCTTCGAGAACTATTACATTGTATTACTAAATTGTCTTCTTATCATCGATTGGGAAACTATGAACTATAAATGATTTAGTTTAACTACTTAAGAGAGATTTAAACCTTGCACCTTATATATTTATATTGACAATTGGTAGGTACCACCTTTGACTAAAAACACTAGATCAATATAATGAATAAAAATATAAATTAAAGGTGAAGTATTATTAATGTGCATGAATGAAAAAGATGGCTTAGTGGCTCAATGAAAGTGGATCTTGTCTATATTTAAAATGATCTAGTTTCACTCCAAGTTTGTCTTGGAGAATTGAATGCAAAGTGGAGAAAGATCCTAAAGAGACTACTAGATCTAAACTTTGATGTTTGGTAATTTTAGGGGTAAAGGGTTCTCTTTTCTGTAACTAGCTTACCTAAATAGCTAACATTGATCTAAATTAAATTAGTCCGTCCTATATTGCACTTGAAATCTCTATCACCATTGGTTGTCAACTCTTTGTCACTATGTATCCCTGTTGCTAAGTCACTATGCCAATGCTATGGTGTATAACACAAGGATGGAGGTAGGGAGAGAAATAAAGGAAGAAAATATTAAGGTAGTTGGGTCTACATAGTGGGGGTATAGGTTTATTGGGGTTGTGTAGTGGGGGAAGAGGTTTATTGGGACTTCATAGTGGGAGAAGAGGTTTATTGTCTTGCATCTTTGTTTTTTAATAGTGACTCTCTTCATTTATTTTATTTTCTTTTCTTTAAGGTTTTTTACATTTTTAATATTGGTTTTCATTGTGTTTTTTTATATGTGGATTTTTCGTTGTGTTTTTTTTATATGTGGATTTTATATGTGTCTTTTTAATATTTGTTTTCCTGCAAGGAATTTAGACCTAATAACTTATGTGTCAACATATGGATGATATCGACATTCCTTATGTTGTTAACCTCAACAACCTCAAATTATATGAGCCATGGCATTTATAAGAAGAGAGAGGAGACACAGGTTGTGCACTAACAATATATTATTCCTAATTTTCTATATTCTCTCCCAGAAGACACACTACTAAATGCTAGGAGAAGGACCATTGAAATAAAAAAATTAGAATATATCCTATCAACAAAAAAGGAAACCTTCCTTCACAATCTAAGAGGATCTTCCAATACATATTCAAGCAACATTTTTTCCATCTACAAGAGAAAATGGGGGCAATTTCTTATTATTAAATTATTACATATACAACCAAAAATGGGGACCCTCGCATACCATCAAGGAATGTGTCTCATCTAACCATGTAAAATTTTGACCTGACCCATAACCGCTAATCCATTGACCCTTAAATCCTTAATCCCTAAACCTTAAACCCTTAAGCCCTCATCCTTAGTTAATCACTAATCCCTTAACACAAAAGTGGTAAATCCCCTATCCCCCAAGACATCGACCTTTAACCACTTAAAACCTAATATCCAATCCCTTAATACATAAACCCCTATGCCCTAAGAACTTAAACATTAATCCCCTAGCCCATAATCCCTAAGCCATTAGCCATAAAAGTAACTAACTCATAAGTGACCAATCCCTTATCTCTTGACCCTTAATCCATTAAAACCTAATCCCTAATCCCTTAACCCTTAATCCTTGTACCCCAAATCCTCAAATCCCATAATCCTCAAAGACAACCCTATCCACTTAACCCCCAACACCTGAATTAATTAATTGTTTAGTCACATCCGACACTAAACCCCATTCACTGCTCATCATGAGACATTGGTGGATGACATCAGTGATGGGCATGTTGGAAGACATTCCATAAAATTTCAAGAGAGTTATGATAATAATTATGTATATGTGAATGAAAAATGATGACAATGAGACTGCACGATGAATGTTGATGTAAACATGGACGATATCAAAGATTATGTGGGGCCATCAGGCATACTTGAGTCTTGAAACCCTCACATACTGTCAAGGCATGTGTCTAGTCTAACCATGTCAAATTTCAACGCAGACAATAACACTTAGAAGAAATTTCAATGTTGGCCCCACTCACTGCTCACCATTGGGCATCGGTGGATGAAATTGGTGATTCGTGTGTTGGAATATGTTCCATGAAATTTCAAGAGAGTTATGAGAAATCCCTAAATCCTCTAACCCATGATACATTGACCCTTAAATCATTAATCTCTAATCCCTATATCCTTAAGCTCTCTACCTTAGTTAATCACTAATCCCTTAACATAAAATCCATAACTCCCCTAACCCCTAAGCCATCGACCCTTAAACACTTAAAACCTAATCCCTAATCCCTTAATCCATAAACCCCTATTCCCTAATCAGTTAAACATTAATTCCCTATCCCATAATACCTAATCCATTAACCATTAAAATACCTAACCTTAAGCACAAAATCCCTTATCTCTTTACCCTTAATCCCTTAAACCCTAACCCTTAATCCCTTAACCCATAATCCCTATACCCCAAATCCCTAAATCCTATAATTCTCAAAGCCCCTATACACTTAACCCCTAGAACATCAATTAATTAACTATTTAGGCACATCTGGCGCTAAACCCGATCCATTACTCATTGTATATTGTCAAGGAATGTGTCTAGTCTAACCATGTAAAATTTGAACGCATACATGAACAATTTGAAGAAATTTGAAGATTGGTCCCATTGATTGCTCACTATCTGACATCGATTGATGAAGTTGGTGATTGGTGTGTTGGAAGAGGTTCCATGAAATTTCAAGAGAGATTCAATAAATCCCTAACTCCCCTAACCCTTGATCCATTGAACCTTAAAACCTAAAACCCTTAAGCCCTCAACCTTAGTTAGTCACTAATCCCTTAACGAAAAAGCTCTAAATTCCCTAACTCCTAAGCCATTGACCCTTAAACACTAATACCTAATCCCTTAATCCATAAACCCATATGCCTTAATCACTTAAACATTAATCCCCTAGCCCATAATCCCTAAAGAATTAACCATTAAACTACCTAACCTGTAAGTGCCAAATCCTTTAGCTCTTCACCCTTAATCCCTTAAACCATAACTCCTAATCCATTAACCCTTCATACATATACCCAAAATACCTAAATCCCATAATCCTCAAAGCCCCTCTCCACCTAACCCCCAACACCTCAACTAATTAACTTTTTAGGCTAATCTGGCACTACATTCGACACTACTTCTGGTGCAATTTATGGCACTAAATGGGGCACTAAATCATGCGCTATTTTGGGTGATAAAGGGGGTGTTATTTTATGCACTAACTGGGGAACAATTTTTGGCGCTATTGACACCTAAATTTTGTGTTCGACGCAAAAAAATCCATAAATAGATCCATCATGATAAATAGCACATACATTTTCAAAAAAATTGGAGAACAATACATGAAAACCAACTTTGGAAGAAAAAAATGGATAAACAATGGGAGCAAATCACATGTATTTGTTGTAGTGTAAGATAAGTAAAGATTATGATTCAAATTCTACAGATCATAGGTAGTACATGTCAATGATTGACAACTTACGTTATGTGACAACATCCAAACCAGATGTAATGCAGACAGTTGGGTAGGTGGAATGATTTCAAGCAACACTAAAGGAATCACATGTTCTACAAGTAAATAGGATCTTCAAATATCTCAAGGGTAGAGAAGAGTTTGGATTATGGTATCCAAAAGGAAAAAATGTATCACTTGTTTCCTAAACATATGCAGAATGGGAAGGTTTTATTGATGATCAAAGAATTACAAGTGGAACAACATTCTACTTGGGTGAGTGCTTGGTATCCTGACTAACCAAGAAGAATAAATCAGTATCATTGTCTACAACTGAATAAGAGTATATTGAAGAAACAACATATTGTACATAGGTTCTATCGATGAACCAAACTTTGACAGATATAAAGGTTGAGTATGATGAGCCCATTCCAATATATTTTGATAATACAAGTACCATCAATATCTCGAAGAATCTAGTGATGCACTCCAAGAAAATGCATATTCCAATCAAGTATCATTTTTAACGTGAACATGTTATAGAGAAAAAAATTCGAGTTGAGCTTGTTGGTACCAAAAACTATATTGCAGACATCTGTACAAAACCACTTCCAAGGGAAGCCTTTTAGTATCTTCATCAAAAACTTGGCATAGTTTCTTCCCCATAATGAATTTTGAATGTTATTAATATATGTATGAGAATTACATGAGGAAGCACCATAAAGAGAAAAGTTCAGATGCATGGATCGATGGTTTGATGCTTGGAGAGAGAGCACAAATGCATGATTCTAGGAGGAGCAATGGTCACAAGGGGAGCATGAGCGATATGACTTTAGTGTTGCATCATCGTGTTGCCATCAACACCAAGGGGGGAGATTTTTATTAATTGGGCTAGTTTTCAATAATGTCAACCCCTAAACCAAGTTTGGTAGCCCCAACAATATGGTTAAGGGACTCAAGATTGGTTGAGGTATAAAGGTATGAATAACAATGTATTTGTAGGTTAGACTATCCTAGATGGATAATACATGTCATGTCATTTCTGGTGATATGGGGAACATCAAATAATTCCTAACTATTAGAGAGTTATGGCCTTGTGAAGTTGGAGAACCCTCTTGAGTTATCTAGGAGCCCCTAGAAGGTAAAATAAGTCAAATTATTCTAGAAACTCTTCGAAGAAGTTGGCTAGTCAAAGTGGGTGAAACTAGGAGATAATCATGGGTTAAGTTGCAATAAGAAAATAATTAAAAATAAATTAGTTGCGACTAGAAGTGGAGAGTTTATTATTTGTGGATAAAGTGGTTATAAGTGGACAAGTGGTTAGAAGTGGATTATCCCTAAAAGGAGGAAATTGGGTTAGGTTGGGTAGAAGTTAACCCCTAGATGAAACTACCTAGAAAGTATAAATAAGAGAGCAAGGGTCTCCTATTAACACTTATTGAGCACATTGAATATCTATTATTGTGTAAGGTTTATTGTAGGTACTCATTGATACATATGAAGTTATGCAAATCTGAGTTAGAAAGAAGGATCGACAATGAAACTTTCGGAGTTGCAAAAATACTGAAAAAGGAAAAAACAAAAAACACCTATTTTTTGAGGTGTACATGGGATGCAGTGGAAGAGGTCACATACTTACATGAGATGGTAGTATAAAAGGGCATGTAAAATTGGAAAATCCATGAAATATTGAGTTGTTGAGGGTGTCACATTCTCAGATTCTGAAAGAAATCTCTTAGGAAGGTCTATAGTGATCTGGTACAATAGATCTAGCTACAAGATCAAAAGAGTTGAGGCATATCTTGTATTTTGTGGTGTATGGTTGAGGTATTTTGGTTGTGAAGTGGTTGTGAAGTTGTTTTTGAAGTTTGAGGTTTCATATTAGTGAGGGTTTGATGTCTAGTCCATGTGAGGGTTATTACACTTGATCATGACTGTATACACATTTATGGCACAAGTCAAGGGAGATATAAATGCAGTTGGTTAAGGGATATGTATGATGATGTATGCATAGGGAACAACTACAGATTCGACACAATGGTAGGTTGTTGGTTTATTTGACATAGGAAACAAAGTGTCTGAGTTGAGAAAAGATAAAAAACCATATCTTTCTAAAGGTGTACGCAGGTTGCAGTATAGATAGACCGCGTACATATCCAAGCTACAGTATAGACCAGGTGCATACATACATGAGTTGTATCATATACAGGTCGTGTACCTATTGGTATTTGTTGGTACAGGCTGAATTCTCATACATGCTTGATTACAAACTATTGGTACAGGTTGTTACACGTTGTTGGCATATATTGGTACAAGTTTACACTGATATATTTTACAGTGACAATGTGGTAGTGGTTTCATCATTTCACTTATATTTCATGGCGGTTAGATGGGGAAATGATAGGTGGTTGTAGCCACCTTCTGATTGTAGCTGGAGAACATAGGGGGTTGTAGCCTCCTTTTGGTTGTAGCTAGAGAATTGGGGAGTTGGACCTTCCCTCAGGTTGTATTGTGAAAATATAGGGGGTTAGAGCCTCCTTCTAGTTGTAGCTCGAGAACAAAGGAAGTTGGTGCTTCCAATACATGTAATTCTTAAATACATATAAGAAAAAACATTTTGTGGTTTTAACTCGCATTGAGTTTTCATATAAAAAATTCCGATGTGTGTATGTGTATGATTGTTCATTGTTCATGGTTTATTTATTCTGCACTTGTTGAATGATAATGGTAAATTGATCATAAATATAAGAAACACTTATATATTGACTTATATATTGTGGTTAAAATTGATTAAAAATCTCTATTACTGATTCACCCCCTCTCATTAATCCAACACTCACAACCATGTTTAATAGTAGTTTGACAAAACAATGTGTAAGGTGGATATTCGATGGGTTCTTCTTCTTGTTATAGTGTAATCCGATAGTGTAATCCGATCTGATTGAATAATCCACATAAAGATTTCTTGTTTTCCAAGGAGTAGTCCTATTATGTTCTTTTCGTAAGTTATAAGATTTTGCTTCGATTGGAACTGTATATCCATGGTTGACAACATTTACAAATTCCTTTTTATAATATAATTATATGTTTATATAATCAATAGAATTACAAAACTTGGTTATCATTTATATGTCGATGGATATCCACTTTAACATTAACCCATATACTGCTCACATATCAATCCTTTCCATACACTTATACTTATTCATTAGCATGGATTGTCATAGGACTCCTTGCCTTGGAATACAGAAGGTTATGCAATCCATTAACTTCCAGTACCCAATCTTAGGCATTAATGGTAATTTAAGAGGAAGATTGTGGAGTCGATATGGTCGATCCCACGTACATTTCGTTTCATTAACTGCATCGTTTAATGACATCGGTTGTTCGGATGCCATTTCGTTCTGACATGGTTTTCATTTTCATGGCCACAAAATGCATATCATCGCAAGGGAAGAAAATAATGTTTTACTGGACTTGGATTCGTTCATGCCACCCATAGAAAGGTTATTACTTCATTCTCACTGGTGTCTATACACTATAACCATTTACTTGTCGTTGTTAATTTTCATGGCGTTGTATCTCCGTTTATAATTATTTTGTTTAAGTCTTATAAAAAATTCTCAGCACAAAACTCTTTTGCAGGGAGAAATTCTGAATGCTATCAAGGATACAACCCTCGACCCACCAAAGGATTTAGTGATGTCAAGCTAAGAAACCAGGTAATATTTTTTCCAAAATAAGTATAGGGTTTTTGTATAAGCGTCGTGGTCAAACTAGCATCCAAAACTTGACGTGGTTAATGGTTTCCTTGCAGGTTTCTTCACAAATGAATACATTAAATCCCCAACAATGGGAAAACCCCCCAAAATCTCAATTCATCCTCATTTAAGAATTCAATCTTTTATAGAGGTAAAGGTGTGTGTATCCTTGTTCTTTATGAGGTCATAGTCAAGCTTCGCTTCGACCATAGTTTTTTGGTGCGTACCCTGTAATGGGAGTCAGTCATTCCCGGCCACATACAAATACTTTGAAAACTTGTTATTTAAATTCTTAGACCAAGTATTTTAATGGTATATCTTGTCTATTATATACAATTTTCAATATGGTTAAGAACATGTGTTTCCTCGTAAGAGATCACAAGTTCAAATCCAAAGGGGGGTAAGGTATGTATACCAGCGTAGACTTTACCAGTCAAATCGTTAGGCAGAGGGGTCCCTTGTTCCACAAACAAGGGAATCTCATACACCAAACTTTCAATCTTTTATTATTCCAAAAAAAATTGTTAATGAATACATTTATACAAGTTCATTTATTTTCCTATTGTTTTATTCATACTTATTCTTAGTTTTTATGAGTGTTTTTACCCAACTAGGGTTTCAAAACTAAAATAATATTTTTTATTCCAAGAATTTTTTTCTATTGAATGAAATCATGCAAATATATATTTTGTATGCCAATATTTTCCATTAGGATTTCTGTGTTAGATATTAGGGTTTATACTTTGATTTATTTAATTGATTATTCAAGAAATTCTAGATTTAAAGAATTCAAACCTTAATAGATTATTCTATTCAGATTGTTTCCTTTATTACTGTTTCTTTAACTGAATGATTATCATAACCACAACTATTATTTATTTATTTATTTATGGAGTATTCTTACAGATTACTTGTATACATTTCTATATATCTAGAAATGGGTTTATTTCCTAAATCTTCCACAAGAAATAGATATTCAATAACAATACTAGTTGCTAACAAAATAAATATTTGAAACACTTATTATTTTTTTTCCCAGTATGTACAAACATAATCTATATTTGAATTTCTGGTCTTCATTACTACATAATAAAAGAGTGGCTTTACAAACAATATCTCGCTGGTTTGCTTTTCATTATCTATTTATCCATTCTGTACATCAACAATAAATGCTAAGATTGTTGTTGAGATCTGATCATAAAATGTTAAGTAAAATATACAGACTTTTCTTGCTTCTAAAAATAAAATACAATTCTTAGTCTATTCCTCGTACTAAAACATGATGTTCAGATTACTACTCTAGCTATCTCAGAGGATATGTGTCCAGAATGCGTATAGGCTGCAATAATCCAGCTGGGTGATGATGGTCAGCCTTAACTTATTGGCACTCTAGACACATAGCAAGGTATTCAACTACTTATGTTTTCATTCTTGAACAAAAATAATCTTTCTTCAAATTAGTTATTGTCTTTAATAACTAGGATGATATGAATATCGTTTCTTGTGAATTTCTTCTAGTATTTAATTTTCAGTTTTGTATGTTTTGGTACATAAATTTAGTGACTATGCCCTCTTGGATGCAACTAAATTTTGAATCTTCATTAGGTAGTTGGTTATTTTGACACATTTCACGAATCTTCATGCACTTCTCATCTTTTTGTCGTTGTTACAATTTTCTTTTTTAAATCAGATTGTATACTCCTGCTTTATTTTCTTTCCATTTTATATGTTTTATTTCAAAATCATACTCACTCATGAAATCCAAGCATCTTTCCTGTATTGCATTTATATTTAGTTGTTCAAAGAAGTATTTAATACTAATGTTGTGAGTCTTTAATAAAAACCTTCTGCCCAATAGGTAATTTTGCCACATTTTTAAAGCATGAATAATTGCAGTTAATTCCATATCACGGGTTACATTGTTTACTTAATGAGTCTTTAGTTTCCTTGATTCATATGAAACAACATACCCATCATGTAGTAACACTCCCCCTAGTCCTTCTTTTGAAGCATATGTACATAACACAAAGTCTTTGTGTGGATTTTCTATCTTTAGAATAGGTGCGGTGGTTAATAATTGTTTTAGTTTTTCAAAACTTTCCTCACACTTTTCATTCCATTTAAATCATATTCCCTTCTTTTTGTAGAGAGGTGATTGGATAAGATAATTTTCAAAATCCTTTAATAAAGCTATGATAATATCCTATAATACCCATAAAAGATCTAACATCTAAGACATCTTTGGGTACTGGCCAATATACAATAGATTTGACCTTTTCAAGGTCAATTGAAATCCATTCTCCTCAAATCACATGTCCTAAGTGTTAGAATATAGAATATGGTGTGCTCGTTTTACCATTGACGATACCCTCATCACCCAACCATAGGCCGAAGCCTCCCTCCGAACACCTTAACCTTGACTCGAGAATTCCTTCGAAAGCAAACCCTAGGCTAGATAGCCAAACAAAGAGTAGCGCATCAATCCCCAAGTATAGCGCATCACAAAAGACTGATCAGATGTTACAAACCCTAGCCAAGAGATATTCAAGCCAATACTGAAACTAGCTGCTACTGCAGCTGCACCTGCAACCCTCCTCCAAACCTTTGCACCAAACTACAACTTCAGTGCGCACCAACTGGGAAACTGCAATTTTGAGATGCTATCAAATGAGAACTGGCACCTGTATTTATAGTAATCCTGCCAGTTTGCTGGGGCCGACTTCTCCTTCTGGGTATGTGTCTGTTCAATATATTATTATTAATTCTGGTCGACTTCTTCTCTTGGAGGCTAATAGCCTAATATAAATTATCTTCTTGAGACGACAAGGCTTCTAGGGTTATTAGCCAACTCATTAGGGTTTCTCTTTCTTTCCAGAGTCTTCTATTCTCATCAAGTTCACACATGGGGGTAAATACCTCCCATAGCTACCATAATATTAACACTCCCTCCTAGCTAGAGAGGTATTTACAAGTAATGGACTTGAGCCCAAAACATACCATTTACCCAGTAGCATCAATATAGTCATCTAGACTATTTCATGACTAGATCATGAGCATCACCATCACCATCACCTGCATCATCTCTCGAAACCATACTTCATCTGAGTAGTTAGATATGATGCTAGATAAGTCACTCTCACCATGGAGTGATACAAGAGGAGTAAAATCTCTGAACTGTTTTCCATCTGGAAAATCTCTGTTCATCATTCATCTGAATGATCATCATCTCCAATAATCTGTTGATAGTCTTCGAGGCATTTAGAACAAGGATAGAACATACCTGTGTCTATTCGTAGTAGTACACAACTACAATCTAGTGGTTAACTACCACATCAAGTAACACACAAGTACCTGATCAACAACGTATAGTTGCGAACAGTGAAACATATTCACCACAGTAGTCCTCATCTACTGTCATATAGTCTTCATAACAAACATCTGAGAGCATCCTGCATAGAAACAATGTTATGATAAAAACTGTATGATCTGGGCAAATCTTTCACTCACGTCTGTGAGATCTGAAAGAATGTCTGCCACCACAGTAGTCTTCATCTGCATAGAAAAAATGTTATCATAAAAACAGAATCAACTGGGCCAATCTTTCACTCACATCTATGAGATATGAAAGAGTGTTTGTCCTCAGTATAGAATATCAACAATGATCAACTAAGCCAATCTTTCACTCATGTCTGTGAGATCTGAAAGAGTGTCTTTCCTCAGTATAGAATATCAACAATGATCAACTGGGCCAATCTTTCACTCACGTCTGTGAGATCTGAAAGAATGTCTTCCCTCAATATAGAACATCAATAATAATCATCTGAGCCAATCTTTCACTCACATCTGTGAGGTCTAAAAGAATGTTTGCCCTCAACATAGAATATCAATAATGTGCTATCTTCCCCATTCTTCTCAACCAAGGAAGAAGGATTGTTTATGATTTATGAACCTGGACCATTTCCCACCCTGGGTCATTCTTCCGACACTAAACAAAGTGTAACCTGGAAAGAATGAGTCTGCCCTCGAGAAATGTTTGGACCATTCCTTACCCTGGGCCATTCCTCCGACACTAAACAAAGTGTAACCTGGAGGGAATGAGTCTGCCCTAAGGAATG
>ML809717.1:56493-105170 GCA_009831015.1 Picea engelmannii | reverse complement strand
GAATTCCTCTGGAAGCAAACCCTAGGCTAGATAGCCAAACAAAGAGTAGCGCATCAATCCCCAAGGATAGCGCATCACAAAAGACTGATCAAATGTTCCAAACCCTAGCCAAGAGATATCCAAGCCAATACTGAAACTAGTTGCTGCTGCAGTTGTACCTGTAACCCTCCTCCAAACCTGTGCACCAAACTGCAACTGCAGTGTGCACCAACTGGGAAACTGCAATTCTGAGATGTTGTCAAATGAGAACCGGCACCCTGTATTTAAAGTAATCCTGCCAGTTTGTTGGGGCCGAATTCTCCTTCTGGGTATGTGTCTGTTCAGTATATTATTATTAATTATGGTTGACTTCTTCTCTTGGAGGCTAATAGCCTAATATAAATTATCTTCTTGAGCTGACAAGGCTTCTAGGGTTATTAGCCAACTCATTATGGTTTCTCTTGCTTTCCAAAGTCTTCTATTCTCGTCAGGTTCACACATGGGGGTAAATACCTTCCGCAGCTACCATAATATTAACACTAAGTACTATACTTTACTCTGATATAATTCTAATTTACTAAATTTTGTGTACAACTTATTTCCTCTTATTTTTTGCAGAACTAACCTTAGATGTTATTCGTTCTCTTCTCTATTCTTTGAATAAATCAAGATATCATCTATAAACACAATAAAAAACTTATCCAAATATTTCCTTAGCATGTTGTTCATTAAAAACATAAATGTTGTAGGTGCATTAGTTAGACCAAATGGTACCACTATGAACTCATAGTGTCCATACCTTGTTCTAAAGGAAATATTATGAATGTCTTCATCTTTAATCCTAACCCGATGATAGCCTGACCTTAGATCTATCTTTGAGATGATTTAACCTCTCCAACTTGGTCAAACAGGTCATCAATATGGGGTACATGACACTTATTCTTTAATTTCATTTTATTCAATTGTCTATAATCAATGCACAACCTAAATATTCCATCCTTATTTTTCACAAACATGATCAGTGCTCCCCAAAGAGACACACTCGGTCTGATGTGCTTTTTATACATTAACTCTTGAAGTTGCATATTTAACACAATAAATTCAGGAACACTCATTTTGTAAGGTTCTTTAGGCACCGGTGTAGATCTGTGTACTAGATCTATTGTAAAATATGTCTCCATTCTAGGAGGTAGTCCTAGAACTTCTTTGAGAAATACATCCATAAACTCACGCGATATAAGGTATCCAATCAACAAATTTTCAACCACTTTTTCTTTGTATTCACTTATGTGTACAACATATACCTCACATCCCTTTATTGCATTTATTTTCAATTGTAAAGAAGAAATCTGCCTCACTAACACACCATGAGGTATTTCGTTAATGGTTTTTCCTTGTCCAAATTCATCTTAATAGTCAAAATTTTTATTGATACAGTTTGCAATAGCTGCATGTTTTTCAATCCAATCCATGCCTGTGAGTAAATCGTAGGATCCCAAAGAAAATACGTTCAAGTCCACTCTAGTTTCCATTCCATCCATAGTTACTATGCACTCTTTGACCAACTCAATAACCTTTCATTTTGTACCAGTAGCTAATTGTACAAACCAATATTTCTTATGTTTTACTTTGGTTAGTTTATAGTATTTTACAATAGTAGGGGAAACATAACTTAAACTTGCACTTGGGTCAATTAAAATTTTATTGATCCTACCTTCAATTTATACCATGGAAAATTGATAATCAATTTGTCAATTCTCCAAGGTTGCATTAATATTATGATTACACCATGCCATGTCATTAACTATCATGGCTTCCTGAATGTTATGCACTTTCAAATTTATGTTCTTATTTAAAGGAAAGTATTTATACATAAGAGATTCTTTGCAACCCCAACATTGTAATGGTTGTCTAACTGGTTTGTTCATTGAATATGTTGGCCGCCTACTGTTTTGAATTGATACACTTTACTGCTGACCACTAAACTTGTTCCATCTATCTGGTGTAGTGTGTGATGGATGATTTGGATGCTTAAACTATTTATTTCTAGGGTCAAATTTGTTATCTCTTTTCCTATTCTTCCATGTTTTTGTACTTTCAGAACTTTGTTTAAATTGAGTATAACACAATTTAGCATGTCTTATTACCACATACATTGTATTAGAATTAAGGAACTCAATCTTATCCTTATATGCTTGGGGCAGGAAGCTCATAAATCATTATATTTTTTCCTTTTCCTCTCTCAGGTAAGGTACATATATCATCACATTGACAAACTTTCTATCAAAATATTCTATTGTCATTTGTCTGAACTTGAGGTCATGAAATTCCTTAGCCTTTTCCTGAGCATACATTTCTATTAATTATTTCTATTTGGAATATTTTTTAAACATATTCAATGCCAATTCACTGCTTCTAACTTTATTTATTTATTTGGCCTCTTTCCACCAAATGGAAGCCTTACCATTCAACTGCTACACAACCAACCTAGCTCTTAGATTTCCAGGATAGTTATAAATCTAGAAATATTTTCCCATGTTTAGGAGCCAATCTTCTTCTCCTTCTTCAAACTCACCATCAAAGCTGGGTGGTCTGATCTTTTTAAATTCGATAGATAATTCATTACTGTGCCACTTTTATTTTTTTATTTTATGTGTTTTCTTATGAAGAATGTTGTTTTCATAACTATATTCACTACTTTCATCAGTCACTAATGTTGTTTTATCACGAAATACTGGATGTTCATTTTGTTTACGAGATTCTTCATTAGAGAGTTATTTCTTAGCATTGCTAGAGATATGTCCTACATTCATATTCTATGTTATCTATGTCATGTTCTTGAGTAGGATTTCATTTAGTTCCTCTTGTTCCCTACTATCTTTTAATAGTTTTTCATTATCTCCTTTAATACTCTGCAAGTCTGTTGTAACACTTCAGGTTTTGAACCTCCATTTTAAATAATGTATTGTTACAATGCTGAGAGGTCATAGTGCCCAAACAATTATTAAAAGTCCAGTGTGCCCAAGACATGTAATTTTTTTATCATTATTAATAATAAATACATTGTTGGTTGCTAGATAGACAAGGACTAGAATTATAGGGGGCTATGATTCCACAAGAGAGGGGGCTTGAGGGGATAAATGTTTATTCCTATTTTAATTTCCCTTTTGTCTAAGGGAATGGATCAATTACGTGAGCTTCTTGGGGGAGGCCAGGAGGTTCTTGATTCTCCATGAAAATATTTAAACATGTCCCTGGTATGATTGGGGGGTTGGCTCATTTGCTCATTCACTTCTTCTTTCATTCCATTCTTTCCCTCATGCATTCATTCACCGATCACTTTGGACCTTGGGTGGAGATCTCACTCCATTTATTCCTATCACCCATTCATCTTCCCCATCTATGTCTTGGCTTGGGGAAAGGAAAACAAACTTCTGAAGAGAAGCCATGGTATCATTGGTTATAGAGGTTGCTGGTTTAATATAACCATGACTGGAGGCCTGCACGTCTAAGATGCGTTGGCCTCTATCCATGTTTGTTCACAGTTGCGAGTCCTGAGAGTTCCAACATGGATATTTTGGACTAGTTGTGCTAGAGCCCTGGAAGGAGAAGGACTATCTGAGGGACTGCGTAATAGAGAAAGGTGGAGGTCCATTCTCTTGGGTGGTGAAAGATGGGTAGAAGAGAGCTGGGTACTTGGATTGATGTGAGTGTTGGGAAAGCATGTGAGAGCTTGAGTGCTGATTGGTTCGGGAAGCCAAGTAACACTCTGGAACTGTCCTTGTGGATTCATATCCTTCACTCAGGGGTGACACTGTTTTTTATATTTGGAGAAGTAGTGTCTACGGTTGGGTGGAACATCCTTGGTCTGCTGCCAATTGGTGTCTTATTTTATAAAGATAAGTTCACTCTGTTATGCTATTATTTACCTATATATGAATGTATTCCGTTGTGTATTTATTTATCGTTCAATTGAACCTTTAGAATATGCATGCATGTTGGTTATTGTTGTACATGTCATCTGATATTTTATTTTATGTGTCCTTATTAATTTAAAAGGGTATCAGTAAGAGAAATTAGTAGCAGGGTGGGATTGAAGGTAGTGTACCTCGACCTGTGAGTGGAGGGGTGTGTTATAGATTGGTATCAGAGATTCTAGTTGAAAAAATGAGTTGGTATGGGCTGGGTCTGTGGGTCAGAGTCTCGTGGTTGAGATAAAATTATGAACATGAAGTTGAAAATATCAGGAGGAATGGCATTGCAAAATCTATGCAGGAGCTAGAATGTGAGAGATCCTTTGTAAGGGTTTGAAGGATCGTGACCATCCCTTTCAAATTTGAGAGAGATCGCTACTGTGGGATCACGAGATATCTGGGATCATTGGATTGAAGGGAAGGTGAACAAGGGTCGTCCAATGAAGGTGAAGCAAGGGTTAAGTCACAACCGTCATATCTCATTGGATAGAAATCGATGGTGGGGAGGCATTGCAAGGATGAAGAAGAAAATTAAAGTTTCTACAAGTTGTGTGCTTGCAATTGCTGAAGATTGTTGATCTCTTTATATCAATAGATCAACGGTGGATATCGATCCCACTATAGAAAATCATCTTCACTTTGTGAAGATCGGAAAGGAAATTAAAGAGTGAGTGAGTTGAGTCTCTGTAATCACCCATCATCGCTGCTAATCAAGTAGGGGACACATGTCAAGTGATCTCATACTTTGGGAGGAATCAAGAAGAAGTTGAGTGAGTAGAGGAATTCGGAAAGATAGAAGCTTTGAAGAGTCAGAGTAGATCTAGACCGTTGATCGAAGTGGAAACGTTGTAGGAGATCCTACACTCTGGCGGATAACCACTTTGGAAGAAAGACGGATGCAAAAATCTAGAACTCCCGAAGGCCCGAAGCCCAAAGTTCATATGCAACTTCCATCGACAAGGACACACAGCGCCAGATCTCTCACTTTAAAGAATTATTACTCTAGAAGGTTTTGTAGAGAGAAGCACTAGGGTAAGAACTACCAGAAGTCCTGAAGTCTAGGGTTAATACAAACCCTCTAATAAGGGAGAAAGATGTCAATAGATTGGCTAGTTCGAGAATTCAGAGTTCAGGAAAATTGGAAGCGTGCTAGTGTAGAAAATCCTAAAGCCCGAAGTCCCGAAGCCCGAAGCCCAAAGTGGTGGGGCATGATGACATCACCTGGAGGTGATGTTGATCATGGAATACAAGCGTAAAATATTTCAAAACCTGAAATTTTAGAAGTGACGTGGCTCGTGGATGTCACCTAGGATGATGTGGACACATTGGATGTGTGCCACATGTCAATGATTTTTGAACCTATGGAGGATTGAAATGTCAATTAGAATGTGACACATCTCACCCGCCTGATTAGGCCATGTGTCTGCTTCTAGTATTTTGACACATGGCAACAAATCATGCAGTCTGGAGACTAGGCACCCTAGAGGGAAAATATGTGAAAATTTGCATTGGGTCAAGAACTCCTGAAGGCCAGAGTAAATATTGATCGTTGATCCTAGAAGACATGCGACAGTAGATCTCACAGTGGTTTGGAGGATT
The DNA here is from genome assembly GCA_009831015.1 of Picea engelmannii. Lineage (NCBI taxonomy): Eukaryota > Viridiplantae > Streptophyta > Pinopsida > Pinales > Pinaceae > Picea > Picea engelmannii. The sequence goes on along the minus strand of ML809717.1, from coordinate 99,618 downwards.
GACACTCTGAGAGAAAGTGAAGGTGGAGAGTTTGAATCTTCTTAAGCCTGAAGAGCCAAAGTGACTCATAGTCATTGATCTGTGAGAGAAACACGTTGACATATCATTGAATTTAGGTGAAATCACTGCAGGAGAAAGTGAAGGAGAAGAGTTTGAAACTCTCGAACCCTGAAGAGCCAAAGCGATTTATATTCGTCGATCTACGCGAGGACACGTGCTGACAAATCATGAACTCCAGGTGGAAGTGTTCCAAGGGGAAGAAAGCGAGAGAAGTTGAGACTTCTGAAGGCCGATGTCTTGAAGTGGACTAGAGACATTGATTCGACGTGGATGTGTGGCAGCTAATCTAGAACTTTGAGTACAAAGTACTCCGGGGGAAAGCAGAGGTCAAAAGTGTTGAACTCTCAAAGCACAGATTCTCAGAGTGGATATCAATTTTTTATCATGAATGAGGATGAGGACCATTGATTTGGTCCTAGCTAAAGGTTCCGAAGTTTCAAAACACCAAGAAGGTTTTGGCCGTGGTTTCGAGCCATGGTCACCTAGGGAAGTGGTTTCATGGGAGTGCCTATGTAAAATTAAATTTTGTATTGGCTAAGAGATAACATGGAAGTGTCATATCGTGCATTAATTGAGAAGAAAAGGGACCTGTAACATGGTTTGGAAAATTTTGTTTATCATATGCATAATTCTAACAAAATGGTCACTTACACATTTTGCAGAATTAAGGGGTTTAAACACATCAGCTCAAAATGTGTATTGAAGAAATGGAAGAATAAGAGGGAGCCTACAACCATGATAAAAGGGCCGAAGGCCAGAATAACAGAGTTGATAATGCAGAGACAAAGTCCAATGGACGCAAGGGAAGAGGAGAGTAGGAAAACATTAATAGAAACTATAAGAAGCCTGAAAATAGAAGTGTAGAGATACAAACAGACAGTGAGAGGCTAATGTAAGAGAAAAGTCAAATAAATGCTCGAGTGTTGAAGATCTTAAATCAGTTGTAGATGTAAACGAAGAGGGGATCAAACACAAAACAAGAGGAAGAAGGCAAGTTTCGTGAAAGAAGAGAGGATCGTGGAAGAGATGGTTATTCGAGAGGTGCTAGAAGAACTCATAGACACCACTCACATCCTTACTCAAAAAGAAATTTTTGTGCATTGGAGGATTCTATAAGAAATTCAAAGGTGTCTCCTATTATCCACCAAAGAAGGAGATAGGAAGTGGATAGTTTGCAAAGAGAGATGAGGAAGCTTAAGCCACCCTCCTTTGATGGTGAAAAAAAAAGGGAAGATGACGCCAAAGCATGGTTGCTTGACTCATGAGGTATTTTCAATTACATAACTATTCATCAAACCTCGAAGCCAGGATTACCACCTACCATTTACACAGGAAAGATGCAATGTGGTGGGGTCAACTGAACCAAGTTGAACAGATTAATGAGAGTAGGATCACTTAGAAGCAAGTTGAACTCTAACCATTGCATCTGATTTATCTAATGCATCAAATATGCTCCTTATGTTGCATTCAATGGATTGATATATTCAAACCCAGTGTGTACTCGACACCCCCGAGTCAGTACGACCTATATGATCGCTAACTCCCCAAGTGACATATTAAGATTGGACCCTTTGCTTCCTCATTTATCAATATTAAATAATTTACCTTTTATTTCTCTCGGGACTCTTCACTACTCCAAGGTATCGAAGGAATATTCCTTCGATACCATCCTCATCGGACTCCAGTTCATCTGTCATCCTTTCAAACTCCAAAACACTAACTCCAAAAACCTTTTTGATCCCTCCAACTTTCACATTTGGCATATTCTTCCAAGATAAAGTTCTATTCCTTTGATTCCCTTTCTTCAAGGTTTACCTTGAACCTCACCCTGATGACCTTTGATGCCATGGCTTTGACAGGTCCCACCTTCCCCACAACGCTGCATACTTTTCAAGTCTGCACGACTTTCTAAATAAAAATATAATATGATTTCTATACCCCTCCCATTGGAGCTTGGATTAATTTTCGATCCTTCCCTCTCTGAATGAATGACTCCAATGATGGTATTTTTGAACCTAAACCTTTCACCACCTTTGATACATGAATTTGGGAAACCACCATGCTTAATGAGTATTAATGGAAGGGACTGAGTTATGGTGCATTTACGATTTCTAAGACACAATTGAGTTATGGTGCATTTACGATTTCTTAATGTGTGTTAAGAGATATAATCCCACCTCTTCAAACATATATTTCACCATAAGTTTGTGAAACATTTGTTCTGTCTTGATTTTTCATTGATTGCCAATGCATAGTTACTATCTCCGCTTAATCACAGGTAGCCCATTTTTCTTTTAAATATTTTGTTGTTGTAGTTGGAACGTTATGTTTATTGGAATGATACTCATTTCAACGTGGTAATATAAGAGAAACTAATAATCAATCATGACAAGACATAATCTCAAAAGACCAAAGGGATCGATTTAATTCTAGTCAGTTGCAGGACCTGAAACATCGTCTGGATTGGCTGAGGTTTTGGTCACTGATACTAATCATCACACTGGTGAAGACCACTACCTTGGTTACGAAGAAATCTACAATATAATCAATTCTTCATATTTTCCAACACATGACAATAATTTTGGAGTGTTGTCATAGGGGCAGACCCAGGGTTCAACGCTACAACAATGCACCAGGAAAACCGTAACTACTGGTGCTTTCGACAACACCTATGAAGAAGATGAAGTCTCACTCGAGGTAGAGGTAGAGGTGGTTGCAGGACTCCGATGTCTGCAACCTTAGTTGGGATACCGATCTATGATTACAACACCTTAACAAATCACTTAGCAGTTACAGTTCATCAGTATTTAATCAATATCTACTTCGTAGATAAAACCCTAATTACAGAGCATCGTAGTTTTCACCCAAATCTAGCATATTAAAGAACTAACCACATTCACATAGGTTAGATCTAGCATTCATCCATATTATTGATCATAAAGAATTAACATATCTATCTATCATTCATCTATATCAAACCACTTAAGTAAGTAAACACATAAACACATCAATACATCGCACAAAGCATAGCAAAATAAGATATATGTGGATCACCCCTAGCCTGGGGCTATGTCCACCAACTCTTATTCTATTTTATTATCTTCGGTCAATCAGCTACATGCAGAGAGCCACAAGATCCTACTCTACATAGGGAAGGATATCTGCGCACACCTCACCAAATCCTCCTTCCCCAAGCTAGGTTACAACAACAATATTCTACTCAGTCACTTGCAGTTAGCCTTGCAAGCCTCACACATCATGCAAAATCATGTACACTACCACTTGAAATTAGCACTTGGTATCACACACTTTTTCCTTGCACTTAGAATACATACACCCCTTACTTACATCACCTAGATTTCTATTTATACATTACAAAAGAGGCCTAAACATGGGTAAACCCATGGGCCAACATCCCCATACCTGTTACATAAGCCCAAAACCCAAAAGGCCCTAAAAAGGGGATGAGATCTTGTGATATTTTCTTCAACTTGCGTTGTGCCTTAGACAGCCTATCGAAGTCCCAAAAGTAGATCAAACCAAACCAAGGATCCTCAAAACTTTGTCAAGGGCCAACAAGCCCCCAACACTCACCTGTGACTTGTCCCGAGTCACTCTTGTCTGGGTAGCTCTTCTTCAAAAGCCTCGATCTTGGCTCGAGATGCTTCAACCTGTTGATGTGCCTCAACCTCTTGTTCAACTAACTCTTGGATTATTTCTTCATTAACAGGTCCCTCTAAGCATTGTTCAGCTATAGTGATGACTTGCTCCAATTCTATGCCTTGGCCTTCAATCTCTACGAATAGTTGGCAAGCCTCATCCTGAATTTGTTGGAGTATCTGAGTCACTTCCATTACTCTGCTCTGAATGGTGTGGACCTGCTATTGGGAAGTGCATTATTCTTGGGATCACTTCATCCTTTCGATTGCTGGCAGGGGATTCAACTTTACCTGTATAGTTTCTTCTTGTTGCTTTGCCTCCTGGAGTTGTGACTCTAGTTCCTTCAGTTAAGGATCCTACGTGAGTCGATCATAAGTCTGGGCACTGTGATCTCTTAGTTGTTTACATTCCATTGTGAGGGCCTTGATTCTCTCAACTATGCTTCGAGCAGTTTCTTCTCTTTGATCTCACACATCATGGGGAGTGTTGGGTACTGTTCACAGTTCTAAGTCTGTTATTCTTTGTTGAATTTGTTGGATAGCTTCAGCAAGATGTGCTACTTGTTGTTCCACTGGGTATTCCTAATTTTTCTCCAATATTGTCATAGAGCAAAGTGCTATGCTGACTGCTTCTCTTATTCCAACTTGCTCCACGAGAAACTTCTCTTTTTCTTGTTGTATTTGTGCTCTATCTTATTCAAACTTAGTTTGGAAGGAAACCTTCTCCTGTTGTGTAACTCAACATTATTCTACCATTTACTCTTGTGCTTGCTTCAAGGCCACTATGGCCAATTATTTCTCTTCTTGTTCTTGATGAAGGCGGGATTCAGTCACATCAGCTAGTCTACGGAGTTGGGCAGGCTCGTCTCCCAACTCTGGTTCTTTTGATGGCGGGGGCATAGTGGATACTGCACGAATGCAGTGAAGGGCCTGTTGTACCCCTCTCATCTCTGTCGCGATTCTGTCATATAAGGCTTCTTTCTTGTCTTCTTTGTTCTAAAAAATGTCCTATGAAGCATTTGATACGACTGTGATGATGAAATCAAAGTTGTTGATCATGAGTACAGTCTGAAGATTCAACTTGCTTGCTTTGGCTTTCTTCCGCGATGTAGGCTTTGTGGGGGAAATATTCCTTTTCTTCGATGGATCTGCCTCATCAAGGGGGTTCTGTAGCGGGTTTACTTCACTTTTCTCTTGCTTATTTTCTTCCCCTGCATTTTCTTCTTTCTCCTCTTTGTCCACTTCATCACCTCCTCCTCTGCCAGGTGAATCTGGGGAAGTCTCTTCTGAGGCGCTACTCAGTTCCTGTACATCTTCTTTCTTCTTCCTTCTACTACTATTGGGTGCATTATACTCCTCGTGGGTAACTATTGGGCTTCTAATGAGATTTAGAGTGGACAATTCTACCTTAGAGACTGGTATAAGGAACTCTGCGAGTCATTCCTTAATGATTTCTTCCAGGTCCTCCTCAATGAGCTTATAGTATCACTGAAGCTCTTCTTTATTCTCATCTGCACGCGCTGTGATATATATGAAATTTCTATCTGCATGAAACTTCATAAGGGGTCTGAACCTATCTAGAGTGTTTGGCATCATTTGGGGGAACGATTCGATAGCCCTTTTCAGCTATAGGTAGTAGGTATGGAATAGTGTGTTCGACTACCACTATTTTCCCATGTCGCTCAAGTACCAGAGCGTGGTGAACTTTGCATAAAGTGGTTCGAACGACTCAATTTTCATAAAGGTCGCACCTTCTAGCATCTCCCAAGATGTAAACACGATGAGGATCAGCAGCCAGCTAAAGTGGAACTTGTAGCCCTGATCCTGAGCTTCGCGACAATCGACTTCTAACTGGTTGACTAAGTACTTCACCCAGTTCATCTGTAATCCATCCACACACTTTCCTGTGAGGTCAACCACAAACCCTGTGACCTGTGTGGGTTTGTTCTTTCGGACTAGCTTACCAGAAATCAACTGGAAAGTAAGGTGTACTACACCATTCTGAATGGAGGCTAGGGCATGATGTACAACCTTCCTTGGGTATAAGTCTTGTAGGTCCCTTCCATGCCCAATCCAGTGATCCTATGGATTAGTGCCAGATCGACGATAATACACCTGTCTAACCATAAATAACCATCATGGGAGCATGAAAATAGGATTTTAACGCATGCGTTAACCTCCTGGTGCCTTCGAAAGTGTGGAATTTTCATGACATTAAGGATAGTGGACTGTGCGATGTTCATGGTCCATGGCTGGGGAATGATCTTCGATCTCTTTCCCTTTGTCTTAGTCAAGTACTTGTGAGGTGTGGGCATGCCATAGGTCTTGTGTTCCCCTAGATTATAGTCACTGATCTTTAAGGTTGGATTCCTCTCCAACTGTGGTCTTACTGTGCGTATACCCTTCGAGAGGTACGTCGTGACGAATGTGTAGTCAAAGTCCCTCAGGACACTATCATGATTCACCACGATGTAATCAAGTAAAACATACATGATTAAATTTTCATTCACTAAGTCATCTCTGTGCTTGGTTCTTTTCACATATGCAACGCGAGATGGTCTGGATCTATGAGTAGTTGAGGGGGAGGCTTGCACTCCTAGCGTCAATGAATCTTGAACTCATGTGGACATCACTCTCTCTCCCATAAGGTCGATTAGAACTTCTTCGATGAATTTCTCTGCAGCGCTAAGCTCGTCCGATATACACGCTTAGATCGGATAAGTTAGGTGGATGAATGAATTCTCAAAGCAATAGAACATGTGTCGATCTCAATAAACACAACGCAGTAGAAATGATTTATCTTGTTGGCTTGGATACAATTCACTAAAGTGTTATCGGTGCAATAGTCGACGAACTAAGTAGACAAAGGTGTAATTGATCTTCTCCAACAAAAAAGAGGCCTTCATCAATGCAATTTTTTTCGTTACAACATGGTCCCAATGGTCCGATGGCAATCTTTCTGGTCACAACTGTTGTTCTAATCATTCGGGGCGTTGGGCTAACGATTATAATTATTTCAATGGATATATATCTCTACCATGGTAAAGTTCCATGTTGTGTTATTCTGATATCCCGACGAAGCTCAAGTTTTTCAAACCTTCCTTCTGGGAAGTTCCCTCAGGAACCTCCAACAATTTTCCTAGATTTGCTTTCTTCTTACTGAGCTTTCTGGCCTTTTTCCCTATGATATGCGTTACTGGTTTCCTCTCCTCATTCTGATTCTTATCTCCTCTTAGTATAGTAACTTCACGATATTGATATTCTTTCGTTGGGTTCAAGGGAAATACTTCTTCTCTGTCTTGGGTAGGTTCTCCATTCTTATGTGAATCTTCTTATGTTCGTTCAACTTTGACATCCAAGTTTCTATTTTTAAATAACTTCAATATGTTCTCATGTTATTCAATCAAGTGCGTTATCATCCTAGTCATGAAATCTTTTAATTCTTATTTCTTTTTTTTAAGACTTCGTATTCTTTTCTTCTGGTCTAATTTCTCTCAATCCAGGGTTTTCCTAATAACATAGCAAATGGGTCGTTGTTCTCAATAAATTTAACAAACTCAAAATCTTCCTCTGTCGTAGTTCCATGAGCACTCATAACTATCTGGGTGAGTCTTCCACATAGGTTTTTTATCTTTCCTCTAAATAATCCTATTCCTCCTAATGAAGGAATCATAGCAAGTTTTCCTAAAATTTCACAGGTTCTTTATTTCATAATATTCACCTGTGTTTCCTCATCTACAATGCAATCTATGTTGATTTCAGTCTCATATTTGTGTTTCTATGCACTCTTTTTCTTTGAATATCTATGATAAGTTGATATTTCGATGATCACTCAAGGTTTCTTTCATTTGTAGTAATACAGTCTCTGCTTCTTTCTAGGGTTCTATCATGGTCTTAGTTTCTTGATCTTCCTTAGGGTTTTCTTGTCTCATATTCATTCTTTAAACCTTAGCAATCATTCTAGGAAAATCCAAAACTTCATGATCCATATCTTGACAACAAACATAACTAAGTCTTCTACCAGGGCATTCCTTAGCAAGATGTCATGATCTTATGCAATTATAACAAAGAGTTAATCTTGTTTTTCTTTGAAATGATCCCCAACCTTTCCTGTACTGCGCACTAGGATCATAGTAGCTAACCTGCAAAAAATTATTTCTAGGTTCTTACATCCATTTGTTAGTCCAAACATTATTTCTATGCATAGGAATAAAATATCTTTCATTATTTCTATCAGATCTACTCATATCAAACCTTCTTTCATCTAGTTGTGCCCTAATTTTCAAGATAGGAAAACTTTTATCAAACATACCTAGATCCATACTTTTGAAACAAAAATTTCCACTTATCTTTCCTTTTTCAATCAAAACTTTTCACTGTTCTTACCTTTAACAAAGCACAAATCCTTCAGATCTTACCTCTTTTCTTCATATCTGACTTTTCTTCTTAGCACAAAATTTGACAAGTTAAGTAGACTACTGTGCACTAGAGCAACAGATCTACGCACAGAGCTTTATTTTCTTCAGTTGCCAGCGATCAAAATTTTAGGTCTCGACAACGAATCCATTTGTTAGCACGGGGGAATACCCAGGGTTTAACACTACAACAACACACCAACGAAACCCTAACTACTAGCCCTTTTGGAAACACCTGTGAAGTAGATGAAGTCTCACCTGAGGTAGAGGCAGGGGTGGTTACAGAACTCAGTTGTTTGCAACCTTAGTTGGGACACCAATATGTGATTACAACACCTTAACAAAGCACTTAGCAGTTACAGTTCATCAGTATTTAACCAATATCTACTTCGCAGATAAAACCCTAATTACAGAGCATCACAATTTTCACCCAGATCTAGCATATTCAAGCACTAACCACATTCACATAGGTTAGATCTAGAATTCATCCATATTATTAAGCACAAAGAATTAATAGATCTATCTATCATTCATCTATATCAAAGAACTTAAGCAAGTAAACACATAAACACATCAATACATTGCACAAAGCATAGAAACACAAGATATACGTGGTTCACCCCCTGCCCGGGGCTACATCCACCAACTCTTCTTATCTTTTATTATCTTTGATCAATCAGCTACATGCACATATCCACAATATCCTAGTCTGCATAGGGCAGGAGATCTGCGTGCACCTCACCAGATCCTCCTTCCCTAAGCTAGGCTATAGCACAAAGCTTCTACTCAATCTCTTACAGTCATTTGCACTTAGCGTTGCAATCCTCACACAGCATGAAAAAAGCATGTACACTATCACTTGCACTTAGCACTTGGTATGAAACACTTGTGCCTTGCACTTATCATACATACACCCCTTACTTACATCGCCTAGATTTCTATTTATACATTACAAAATAGGCCTAAACATGGGTAAACCCATAGGTCGACATCCCCATACCTGTTACATAAACACAAAACCCAAAAGGCCCTAAAAAGGGGCTAAGATCCCATGATCTCTGCTTCGACTTGCACTCAGCCTTCAACAGCCTGTCGAAGTCCCAAAAGTAAGTCAAACTTGACCAAGGATCCTCAAAACTTGGTCAAAGGCCAACTAGGAGTTTACCATAATATCCTAAGAAATGACATCCATCTAGTAGTCACTCAACCACCACTTTTCTCATACAACAAGGCAATGAAATGGTGCTTCAAACAATTTGATATAACCATAGTGATCATCATGAGAAAAAAATGGAATCGAGTAGCATCCATGAGACTTTAGGAAATAATCTCTAGATATCATCTTCCCATTCCCACATTCTCTCTCAATCAACCATTCTTAAAAGGGTTTTCCCAAGCAAGCAAAGGATAATATAGGAAAGTGAAACATTAGTGGTTCAATGAGGATGAGTCTCTCAAACAAGGCCAAAAGTTAGTGCCCAGCCATAGGCTCAAGATTCTCTACAAAGTGATGGTATCCATGTTTTGTTGGCTATATGGAGAAGATAAGAGAACATGTTTTCAAACCGATTGGCTCCCTTTAGCACACACCATCATGAAGACAGGACAAGTATTCAATTGGGTAGACATCCAGGATTTCAACATATGTCTACACATGGAGAATGTCCTAGGTATGAAAAATCCTTGTTTTTATATGTCGACCTACATGTTGATGCCATCTACTCCTCTGTACGATTTGTTGAACTGGGGTGGAACTGGGACCAAAACCAACCCAATATCCATGTATATTCCTCTAAGTTATGGAACATTAATTACAATTTTTTTTTTTATGACATACGCAATCTCTTCCTAGCCCCTTTTCACTCTATTCTCTTTGGTTTCCCAAGACACAACATTTTCTTCGAAGCCATAAATGGGATGAAAGGGGTAGTTTATTAGTTCCTATATGTATATTTTAACCTTTTACAAGAAGAGAAAATAAGATAAAAGATACAATGGAAAATTCAAATATTACACGAAGATTTTTCCCGTGGAAACACAAACCGGGAGAACCAACATATTTTATATTCATTCATAGTGATACATTGTTTATAATAAAATATACATATAAGAACCAGAAGCATCCAAAAACCTAACCCAATGACTTGGATTAGTCAACAACCCTAATTCCTTAACTAGACATACAAAACCATTGGCAGAAAACATGTGTCAAAAAACCACCCAACAATGGACATGAAAATTGAGGGAACACGAAAAACAAGGCAACATGAAAAATAAGGCAACTATGTGACACGTTTCTTGAGGAAAAATAATATAATACATACCCAACATTATCCCACTTGTTTCTTTCTTTGCATACACGGGGTTACCGTGTTACATAGTCAACCATCTAGGGAAGAAATGCCCATGGATCCTCTACACCAAGAGAACTTCTCAATGCTCACAGATTTTGTCAATGAATATGCAACATTCTTCAAAGTGTCCACCTTCATCAGCAATGCTTTATTTTCTTCAACCATGTCTCTCAAAAAATGATATTGAATGTCAATATTCTTTGTCTTTGAATGATAATCTGGGTTCTTCACCAAAAAAATTACACTCTGACTATCACAATCTATCCTTACATCTTTTTATACCAACCGAATACCTGAACAAAAATTTTGTAACCATATTGTTTCCTTACTTGCATGAGTGGCTGCCATGTATTCAACTTATGTAGTTGAAAGTGCCACTACAACCTGTCCTTTTCTCATCCAACTTATTGCTCCTCCAAACAGATTAAACACATACCCACTTGTAGATATCCTACGATCCAGATCTCTAGCCTAGTTTTCATCTACAAAGCCATGTATATCCAACACTTTGTCCAATCCTGGTTTTCCTTGGTATCACAATACATAGCTAGAAGAGACACGCAAATACCTGAAAACCATTTTTACTGTTGTCAAATACTCCTTCCCTTGTTTTGACATATACCTACTCAAAACTCCCACTACATGTGCAATGTCTAGTCTAGTATAGACAATTTCATACATATGGAGCACTCGCATATGGAGCACGAGACATGTACTCCTCATCTTCCTATGTCTTGGGACACTAATCCAAAAACAATTTTACACCAACAGGAATAGGAACCTTGACTGATTTACATTCTTGCATACTAAACCTCTACAATATTGTCTCGAAACATTTTCTCTAATTTAATCCAAGTTTCCTTTTTTTTCGATATCTTTTAATTTCCATTCCCAAAATGAAATTTGAAGCATCGAGATCCTTCATGTCAAATTTATAGGACAATTGAGATTTCACATCCTGGATAATCTTCTTATTGTTTCCTATCAGTAACATGCCATCCACATACAAGACCAAATCAATCAAAGGATCACCAATTAATTAAAATACACACAATGATCCTCTTTTCTTCTTGTGAAGCCAAGTCCCAACATATAAGTATTGAATTTTTTATACCACATCCTCGGTGATTGTTTTAAACCATACAAAGACTTTTTCATCTTGCATACTGACTCCTTCATTCCCATCACAACAAATCATTTTAGATGCTTCATATAGATTTCTTCTTCTAGATCCCCATGTAGGAATGTTGTCTTCACATCCATCTGTTCTACTTCAAAATCAAATGCAGCAGCAACAGATAACATAAATCTTATAGAGGTTAACTTGGCAACAGGAGAAAAAATATCACCAAAATCAATTCCCTCAACCTTGGAATAACCCTTTGCTACTAACTGAGATTTGTAGTTCTCCACTTTTCCTTCTACATCCAACTTCTTTTTAAATACCCATTTGCTACCAATGGGATTTCTTCTAGTCAACAACTCCACTAGATCCCAAGACTCATTCTTATCCAAGGATTCCATTACTTTGTCCATGGACCTTTTCCATAGATTTCCATCCTCTCAATCCACTGCCTCCCTGACAGTTCTAGGATCATCATCAGTAATAGACAAAGAAAAATTTGAATGAAAATCGGATGGAGTATACCTTTCCATTAGCCTTCTTTCTCAAACCGATATCCTCAATACTGGAGTATGAGGATCTTTTTCTTCTAATTCACGTTCTTCTTTAGAGTCTGATTCATCATCCTTTAAATCAAACTCTATTTTATCTAGTTCTTCCTTACTTCGTAGGACTTCTTGTTTAACAAGATCCTTCATTTCTCTAAATACCACATCTCATCTATACACTACCTTCTTACTTTCTGGGTTCTAAAGCTTATAACCTTTGAGACCATCTTTATATATAATAAAGATACACTTTTCAACCTTCTTATCTAGCTTACTCCTTTTTTCCTTTCGAACATGAACATATGCATCACATCCCAATACCTTAATATGTGTGAGAGAAGGTTTCTTACCAGTCCATACCTCTGGTGGAGTCTTGTCATCCAATGTTGATGAGGGTGATCTATTGACTAGGTAGCATGTAGTACCCACTGCCTCTTCCCATAATTCTTTCCCCAACCCAACACCACCGAGCATGCACCTTGCTTTTTCCATCAACGTCTTGTTCATCCTTTCTGCAAATCCATTAAGATGAGGTGTATATGGAATAGTCTTCTTCCTTGCTATACCACACTTCTTACAAATTTCTTCAAATTAATTCTCGTAGATCTCTTTGCCATTATCTGTCCTCAACACCTTAATTCTTCTTTCTGTTCGATTGTCAACAACAACCTTAAACTCCTTAAACCTTTCAAAGATTTCAAATTTCTTCCCGAGGAAATAAATTCAAGTGTTCCTCAAGAATTAATCTATAAATGAGACATAATACATAGATTTTCCCAATGATGGGAATGACATAGGTCCAAAAACATCACTGTGAACTAGATATAAAATTCCTTCTACCCTCGTTGGACTAGAAGGGAATCTTACCTAATTTTGCTTCCCATATACACAAAGTTCACAAAAATAAAAATCCAGAGATCTGTTAGACATACCTTCAACCATACCTTTACCATGTAGTAGTCAAAGACCCTTCTCTCTGATATGAACGAATCTTCGATGCCATAGCATAACCTTTTCTCCAGAGACTATAGGACTTCTTTCTTCTTCAACTCCAATATCAGGAACAATGGAACTATTACAACCATCACTAATAGTTCTTCCTTGCATCTTATACAGAGTTCCAAACCAAACTTCCTTCAACAATGTCATTGCTCCTCAAACCATTCTGTAGGTTTTCATTTCAAATATTGTTTTAACCCCTGCATTGTCCATTTTTCTTACATAAATCAAAGTTTTGGACAAACCTGGGATGTGAAGAACACCAGGAAGTGTTCTTATCCTTCCATTTATGAGACTCAACTTGAATTTTCCTCGACCTATGATTCTGGTTGTCGAGTCATCACCTAGGAAAACATCACCTCCATCATACCTTTCATATTCAAAGAACCACTCCCTTTGGGGATTCATATTAAAGGATGCACCTGAGTCAACCAACCATACCTCATGATCTACATGTGTTCTTGAAGAAGTCAAGTACACATCCCCTCCTTTTTCCTTGGAGGTATTTTCTTCTGTAGAAGGATATTCTTCAGATCCCTTCTTTTTCCCAACTTGGATCTACATTGCTTCTTATAGTGCCCTTCTTTTCCACATCTCCAACATACCTTTACAAACCTTCTGAGAGATTTATATCTACCCTTAGAATTAGATCTCCCACTTGAGAACTTAGATCTATGCTTTTTCTATGATTTTTCCTTCCATATTCTTCCCTCTCATCTCCTCCAACAACAAGGATGAGACCACTTCATCAAAATTGAAGGGATTTTTATTACTACCTATGGCCACAACTAGACTATCCCATGAGTTTGGAAAAGAGCACAATAAACTAATACATTTGTCTTCATATGAAATTTTAATCTCAATAGATACTAATTGACTTACCAAAGTAATCAAGGCGTTCAAATGCTCTTCCACCGAGTCTCCATATCTCATCCTCAGGTTATACAGCCTCTTTCTCAGGAATATTTTATTTACTAGGGACTTATACTGATACAACTTCGCCAAATTATCCCATAAATACTTCGTTATATATTCCTTTGACACATTCAGTAATACTGAATTTGAGAAACACGGTCGGATTGTACTCTTTGCCTTCTAATCCAACTTTTTCCATCATATTTTGAAGTTCTTGTAGGTGAAGTACCTGGATATACCATGATCCACTGATCTCTGTCCACTAACAGATCTTCCATATTGAGCTTCCACAACTCAAAATATTTCCCATTAAACTTCTCAATCTCCATTTTCAAATTGCTAGCCATTTATTTTCACCTAAAAAATCAATACCACAGTTCTCTCATGGTAATAAGGCTTATCACAGTCTTGATCCAAACCTTTGACCACAAAGGCATCCTATTGAAGTCAACCTCTCTCTGATACCAAATGTAGATTTTAACCTTGTACAATATTTACTACAAACAAATTTTCAGTAAAAGAACAAAAAATATATAATGGAAATTGCAAACATTACACATAGATTTTCCCCTTGGAAACCCAAACCAGGAAAACCAACATATTTTATATTCATTCATAGTGATACATTTTTTACAATACAATATTCATATAGGATCTAACGGCATCCAAAACCCTAACCCAATGACCTGGATTAGTCAACAACCCTAATTCCTTAACCAAAAATAGAAAACCATCAGCAAAAACCATGTTCCGAGAAAGCAGCCAACAATGGACACAAAAATCGAGGCAACATGAAAAAGAGTCCATACAAGGGTTACTACACTATTGGCCAACATGCAAGGAAAGAAGAAGAGTCCATACAAGATTCAATATTATTCCTAGGAGAGCTTAAAGGACATTATCCTCATGAGCTAGAAAATATCCATGCCATATCTATTGGTCTTATGCATTCCAACATCCATGTGGTCGATTTTGAAGAGGAAATACTGAAGGGAATCCTCTCTTATGATAAAATCCTGCACAACTTACCCCATGATTCTCCCAAGTGGGAACTTGAACATGAACAAGAAGATATCAAGAGCATAAATCTAAACCAACTCCAGATAATTCTTCAATAAGATCATGACACAGACATCACTAGATAGAAGGGGAAAACTAGGAAGGAGGGAAAGTTAGAAAAAAAAAAGACTTCAAGCTAAGAAGGATTATCAGAGAAAACCATCGAAAAAAACCATGTTCCAAAAAACCACCCAACAATGGACACAAAAATCAAGGCAACATGAAAAACAAGGAACAAATGCGACACATTTCCCAAGGAAAAAAAAATCTCAGAGGTGCTTCCCTCGAACCCCCGCATGGGGGGATTTCACCTCCCGACGCAACTTAGATATTACTACTCCTGCAAAGAATATAACAAATACACAAAACGATATAATTATTATTCATATATCAAAGTGTATGGAACCATGGAAGCCCCACACCTTTTACCCTACTTTGTCCTAGACAATTTTTTGATGAGGGAGATTGCATACCAAACCATTGTGTTAGGGGTTACTACACTATTGAAAATTAGCAACAAAAATATTTGGCCAATTTTTCCCTATCCACATCAAAAGTTACACTATTTCCAATGGCCAACATGCAAGGAAAGAAGAAGAGTCCATACAAGAGTTAATACTATTCCTAGGAAAGCTTAAAGGGCATTATCCTCATGAGCTAGAAAACATCCATGCCATATATATTGGTCTTACCCATTCCAACATCCATGTGGTCGGTTTTGAAGAGGAAATGCTTAAGGGAATCCTCTCTTATGATAAAATCTTGCACAACTTACCCCATGATGCTGCCATGTGGGAACTTGAACATGAACAAGAAGATATCAAGAGGATAAATCTAAACAAACTCTAGATAATTCTTCAGTGAGATCATGACACAGACCTCACTAGAGAGCAGGAGAAAACCAGGAAGGAGGAAAAGTTAGAAAAAAAAAGGCTCAAAGATGAGAAGGATTATCAGAGAAGCAAATATGAGGAAGCAAAGAGTAGAAAACAATATATTTTCATGGCACAATAGCTTGTGCTCCAAAACAAGAAAGAAGAAGAATCCAAAGCCAAAAAATTGGATAATGAGATAGAAACCAAGAGATTGGTTGATGAAGTAGAATCCAAGAGATCAGATGATGAGGCATAGGTCAAATTGGTAAATAATGAAGATGAAGCTAAGAAGGAGGACAAGTTGTTGAAGCAACAACAATTGTATAATTTAATTCAAACCCGTAGTTCTCCATCCACACCCAATCTAAGCATTTTGAATGTACCCCCTCAAGAATACACTCCCAGAAGTACTATTCCAGGAGATTCATCTTTCTCATGTCAAGCCATGAATTTTGAGGGCTCCATAGTAGCCATTAGAGACTACTATTATGATAATAGGACAAAAATCATCAAGAATAGATCGACCAAGAGGAAAAAAGGAGAAGGCATGAGGTGTAAATCGTCTATAGAGGGGTTTTGACTCTTGAATCCATTAGGATCGAAATGACAACTTAACAAACATGTAAATTCCCATGTGTTTTTATAGAGGTGTTACTCCTCTTTTATATTTTCTTGAGATTTTTACATATTCAAAATGTGGGACTTGATAGAAGTTTGTTGTAGTAGTTCAAGGAAACATAAATATTACAATAAAATAAAAGGAAAATGTTATTTGTTTTCTTTTAAGGGAGAATTCTTGAGAAAGGACCATAAACTGAACACACTCACATATTTAAAATAAATATGAAAAATTTCCTCACATCCATCATAGTTTAATATAAATATTTATGATCACATAAAATAAAAAGAATATGATATGCATGCATAAGAGAACTTCAACAAAGTGGACACATGGGAAGCACAAATAAATATAATGATATATCAATCTCAAATAATTTATATTCTAAAAACAGGGTTACAACGCACAATCAAGATTCTTGCCAAAGTAGTTCTCTTGAAAATTCCAAAAAATATATAGTCTATTACATATTCTTGAAATTGTAAATGTACTTTTCTTAAATACTGGGATTGGGGCTCCCATAGACCATAAAGAAAGTAAATAAAAGAAATATTTTTTTAGAAGGAAGACAGTGGGTGGTAGAAGGATCATCAAGACCTAGTAAGAAGAAAAAAGGAGTTATCAGTCTTGATAAAGAAAAGAAGGATGTGATCAATGCAAAAATACGTTGATGGTCACTCGTATATTCATTTTTTCACTGATGTTCTTGTATCATTTTCATCAACGGCTACAATAACTGTCTGAATTGTTTCTTTCCCTTCATTTGTTAGCTTATCGATAGCCTTCTTGAACCATTATTCAATGTAACTTTTCATAGGTTCCACGTTGATTTCATGCCGAATTTTAATATTGAACATCTCACCTTCCAACTCTCCAAGATCAATATAAATTCCATGTAATACTTCTTCAATATCCTGATTTTTTACGAAGTAATCCACTAGCCAGTTATCTATGGCATTATCATTATATAAAATTATGCCATAGAAATTTTCAATTGACAATCCTTTGAAAATATCAACCTTCTCATTGACCTATTTTTTTGTTAGGAACAACGAGTTGAGGATCAAATTGGGATATTGGACTTTGTTAGTGCTTTTGGCTAGGTCCACCTCCATTGTCCTTTTGAATAGCTCTTCTCTTCTTATTATGGCTTGGCTACACACCTGAATGATTTTGTTCAAGTTCTTTATTTTATCTTTCCAGTAGGCATTCAACTGCTTGATCCAACTTGGAGAGGGAAGGTCCTCCTCTCTTCTCTTTAGCTTTGACATATTGGTAACTTTAATACCAAAGGGTACTACGAAATCAAGCTAGAAACTTTCTTCATTTTGTAGGTCGACCTATAGATATTCAAGGAAGGCATGCACCCTCGAGCCAAAATAAATCATGCTCTTTGAAATTTCCCAAGATTCTTTAATTAGTGCCATTATTTTCTTGATATTATTCTCCAAATATCTCCTAGATGATGTGAGTAAGCTTTAGAATCCTTTTATTTTGGTTGCGGGCATGGTAGGTCCAAAAATTTCCAAAGGGATTGCAAGGAGTGGAAGAGGAATCAAAGTCTCTTCTAGTTCCATAATCCTTTCCTTTAACTTTAAAATTTCCTCTTTGATACCACCAATGGAATCATCCAATGCATCCCCAGTTTCTTTAGGAATTATGGAAATTTGGGAAGGCCACATATTTCTTAGGTTAACGTCTAAACAATATTTCCCCATTTTATTCTTCACATCACTCTTCTCAATAATTAATTTTTTAGATTCATTTTCAAAAGTAGTGCTATGAAATACAAATGATTCTTCTTCATCAAATATCTCATTCTCGACAATTTCCAACGACTGATTTTGGTGGGTCATGCCTCCTAGATGAACAATGTTAGGAAACATATTCTTAATTTCATCCTCGAGATCCATATCTTCGAGGGGGAAGCTATTGATGTCACTATTGACATAATAATCTTATTCCTCTTGTACAATATTCTTTCTCTTCTTCCTCAGGGGAAGTTTATGTGAGATTTAAATTTTTTCTTGGAGGGGGGTTCTTATATCCTCCTCCTCCTGAACTACTGTTGATTACCTTTTAGATGGGTGCACCACTGGAGCACTGCTTTGATCTATTGTAGTCTTAGGATTAACAGTTAGGTACTGGACACTCTTCTCGCTAGGACCTTTTCCTCTTTGTTCGTACAACTCATTTGTGTTAAGTATCGTATCTAAGTCACCAACAATGTGGGTAGGATTTCCCAGATTATTATCTTCTTATTCTCCTAGAACAGTGTGGATACATGAATTTCTAAAACCCATTGTTAACATATGTTCCACAAATATTCCGTTAGGGTGAAACCCTCTGATATTTTCAGCATACTTGAGATTCAAGTTGTGGAATTGGTTTGCAAATTCATCAATTTTGTTCATACTTATGAATACAAAATCCCCAACTTTCCAAGGCAAAGGAATGAATTTATTTTTTAATTTTTCATGAAAAAAGTGCAGCCAAAGTTATATTTCCTTGCAACTTCTGTAACAAAAATTATGTCAGATATATGGCATGGAAGAAAGGAAGGATTTTCCTTGGAACAGAAAATCCTTATGACATTGTAATTCTCCATTTTCTACAATGTCCCCTTTCTATCAAAGAACTTACTATCCTGAGAAACTATTATTGGGATATCTCTTCCAAAGGAAATCTCTTTAAGAACCGAGACAAATTCATTGAAAACCTCATAAAAAAGCAGGGAAAGTTTGTGCCTCCATAATGCTTGGTACCAAAGGTCACATGGTCAAATTCACAATTCACCTTCTTGCATATAGACAATTTAGGAAATTGATAACAATGCGCTATCACGAAAACCAAATAAGAAGAAATAAATAATTTATTATATTTTTTTATACTGAGACAATTGGGAAGATATTTCAATGGAAATCAACTTCCCCCAATCGAAAATGGCCTTCTCCTTGATAGTAAAATATAAGATGTAAAGAATCATATGGGAAATGATGGCAACATTTTCTTGGCCCATAATTCTGGTAAATAACAAGGTAATTTACCGAAATGGGTTCGTGAACAAGCTGACCTGGAATCTAGTAATATATTTAGGGATGGTTGTGGGATTCTCCAAGAATTCAGGTAAGATATCTAGGTCATTGTCATCTTTTTTCAAGAAGTCCCCGCACTTTTCACCTTTGAAGATGAGTGTTGTCTCTAGGAGTTTCAGAATTTTATGGAATACTTGAGGAGAAAGAGAGATGGGAGAATGGTCTTACAGATGAATCATCCGTTGAATTGGTATATGCTTCTTAGCGCACTAGGAAACTAGTTCCTTGCAGTCAAAAACTTTAGGAACACATCCTGCAAGAGAAATTATAGACGTCGAAATTACTTCCTTCTGAGCATAAGGGGATGGATAATAAGAGTATGCTCTAGACCACTGAAAGTTTTGGTCGTCTCGTCCAAAAATGTTCAAAGTATCTCTGTAGAACTTCTATTGAGTTGATGTTGCCATAAGTTGATGAGAGAATTCTTTTGATCCAGATAACAATTGAAATGAGCGCTTGAGAGATATAATATAATCTTCCACAAATCATACTTTAATGTGGTTTACTAAGAAATATCCTCGAGC
This sequence comes from Picea engelmannii, assembly GCA_009831015.1. Lineage (NCBI taxonomy): Eukaryota > Viridiplantae > Streptophyta > Pinopsida > Pinales > Pinaceae > Picea > Picea engelmannii. The sequence continues at coordinate 79,373 of ML809717.1, read as the reverse complement.
CCTTCGCCTATGAATGATAATATTTATGGGACATTCATGATGATTTATTAGCATTAAAACATACTAAATGTGTATCGGGAAAAGAACGAAGGTGGAAGAGATAGATGAGAGAAAATATCATTTCGGACTTTTGAGAACCCACCAACCCAAGAGCCTGCGAACCTACTATTGCAGACGGCTGAAAATTTGCTAAGTGTTGTAATGCGGCCAATGGGACTCAATATAGGAAATATGAGGTACTTAAGATCCCGGGGATTCAAATGGTCAAAATGGAGATCGTGGATCGTTTTGGTACAAAATGTATGTCAAGGAACAAGGGATATGAAATATTTTATACCCTCCAACTCGGGAACCCACGACTGCAAAAACAACTAAGTATAGGATAATGTGGAAGTCGCTCAGACTCAATACTTTAGAGTATGGATTGGATACGAGTATTCATGAGTCTGCCAACCCGAGAACCCGTGAACATGTCATTTTGGAAAAATGACTAAGTATGAAAATTAGAAAGGGAGAAAATAAGGGGAAAAGGAAAAGGGGATTTGGGTAAGTATAGAAGAGGGAAAAGAAATGGAAAAAATAAGTTGGGAAAACAGAAAAGGGGATGAAAATTTAGGAAGAAAGAATTGACGTCAACAATAGGCTCCAATTGTGTGATGATAACCCCTTGTGGGTTGTCAAGAATCCAGAATCTCTCGTGACCAAGTATTTTCTCCCATTAAGCTATGGAGTAAGAATAAGAATATAAAAACTAGAAAATAAAATTATGTACATTGAGAATGAGAAAGTATTAAGAAAAGAAACCTTTCAAATATTTCTCGTTGTAGACAACATTAATCTTTTACCCTTCATGTCTTGGAGCATATAGGAGTAAAATACCAAGATCTTCTTGACAACATATGGTCTAATCTAGAGTGCTTTGAACTTTGTATGCATGTACGATTTATCCTTGGCCTTGTTCTAAAGTAACACCAACTCTCCTTTCTGGAAATTATTTAGAGTTTTCCTCTGCTGAAAATATCTTTTGATGCTCTATTGCATGTGAGAAGTTTGATTAAGGGCTTTGCTTCCTTCTTCTTCCAATTTCATCAATTGATTGATTCTCCTCTGGATGAAGGAATTGTCTTCTATATCTTCGGTATTAACCACATAAATCAATGCATTGAGCTCAAGGTTAATCAATATTTTCTCTTCTTTCCCATAAACAAATATATATGGAGATATTTCAGTGCTATCCTTCACATTTGTTTTGCTTTCCCATAATGCATATGTCAGCTTTAGATGCTAATTCCTTTTATTCTTGTTAATGGTTTTATTTAGTGGATTTAGCAAGGCCATTAAATTATGGATAATAATTCAATGATTAACCCATGATGATTCCATATTCTCTGAAAAACTCCATAAACTTCAACACGATGAAAATTGAACCATTGTCTGTGATAAAGTTATCTGGGACACTAAATATCAACAGAACAAAGTCTTTGATGAATTTAATTATCTCTTCAGCATCAACCTTCTTTAATGCCACCGCTTCTAGCCATTTCATGAAATAATATGTAGTCGTTAGAATGTACATATGACCCTTTCTAGAATTTGGATTAATTGGCACAACAACATCAAGTCCCCATTGGGAGAATGGTTTTTATACCATTATGGGATGCAAAGGCATCGCAAATTTCTTCATTTTTCCTGAAAACTATTGGCATGACAAACGTTTCCTTATTGTTGCATACAAGTCTCTCAAAATTGTTGGCCAATAGAATCCTTCTCTTATTATCTTGTGGGAGGTTACAATAGGTGCAAAGTGTCCACAACATATTCCCTCATGGAATTATCTTATTAGTTCTTGGGGTTGATTTTAATCAACGCATCTTATGAACAATATGTCATAAATCATCATGTATTGATTCTCCTTCATTATCAATGTTATTTTCTCCTTGGGGTTCATGGTGACAGGAAGTTGCATGTACCTTAAGTAGAATATAATATATCCATACCATTATTAATCAACCAAGGGTTGTTCGACTGAAATTGAAATCATTTCGTCAACTGAATCTTTGTTCGCAATGAACTTACATAAAACTTGTCCTTAGATAGCTTTTAAAGGCTCAATCTCAATATTATATTCTTGTGTCTTTGTCAACCAGTTAGCCAATTTTCCTTCTCTCAATTGTTGATTCAGAAGCATCTACATTGGTGATGAAGGAACATAAGCAATAAGACGAGAATTCATTATGTACATGCGAAAGTGTTCTACTTATTTTACTTGGGCCAAGTCCTGCTTCTCCAGTTCTGAATACCTCAACTTATAGTCATGTAGGGTTTTTCTCATGAAACTTATTGGGAGTTCTTCTCATTTGATATTATTCTGAGTAAGAACGGAGGCAACAAATGTCTCTGTAGAAAATGAATATATGATGAAATCTCTTTGAAAGTTTAGACTAATTAGGAAAAGAGAAGTGGTAATTGTTCCTTTGATATTATTGAATGCCTCTTGAGTATCCGTTTTCCATTTGAACCTCTGCTCATTTTTCGGTAACAAATTTATCATCTTTATGATGCTTGCATAATCAAGAAAACATATTCTCACAAAATTGATCTTGCCGAAAAATGATTGGACTCCCTTATTGGATTTTGGGGGGTTGATCTCATTTATTGATTTGATTATTTCTGTATCTATGTAAATCCCTTCCTTGCATACAATATGGCCCAACAGTTTTCCTTGAGTCACAACGAACAAAAATTTCTTTGGATTAAAAGAGACACCTTTTAATATACATATTTCAAAAACCTTTCTCAAATGATGTATATGATCATCCCTTTTCTTTGAATTCACCGTCAAGTCATCTTGATAGTATTCCATAAGTTTTCATATCAACCCACTAAATGCATGATCCATGGCCCTTTAGAATGTGGCTCCGATGTTCTTCAAACCAAAGGGAATCCTAGCATGTGGATAATACATATGTCTCCCAAGGTATGATAAATGTTGTCTTTTCCCTATATTCCTCAACCACCAAGACCTTCTTATAACTAGAAAATCCATCCAACATGGACATGCAGGTCGATACATTAACTTGTTGGAGAAGGAACTCCATATTAGGCAAAGGAAATTCATCCTTTATGCTTTCTTTGTTAACATCTCTAAATTCGACACACATCTGGATTTCTCTTATCTTTTTTCTTACAGTCACAATATTTGAAATCCAATCTAAGTTTCTAATGGGATAAAATATTCCTTCCTTCTTCAATTTCATCAATCCAAGCTTTACTACATATTTTAGCATGGGATTCATCATCCTTATTTTTTGCTTCATTGTCTTTTCTCCTTCCCTCAAAGGAATGATATGTTGAAATATAGTGTTATAATAGGATTTTAAATCATCATAGGTCCAAGTGAGAAAATCAATGTATTCTTTGAACAAGGAAACATATTTATTTTCTTCCTTAGTGATGAAATCAACTCCCAAGTTGACATACTTCGGGGAATTGTTAGTTCCAATATTGAATTTTCTCATTTCTTACACCTTTTGAACTGAAACTTCTTCAAGGAGATTCTTAGCATGATCGTCTTTAGTGAAAATAGATTTAGATTCTAAAAAATCTTTGGGGATGGCAGACAAATGATTGTCTTCATCATCATCATTTAACAAAAAAAATTCCAATTGTTCATCGTTCTCAAACACTTACAAGTACTCAATGTTATTGAGTACAGCCAATTGGAAAGCTCTTTCTACTCGGAAATATGTTTTTCTTTGGGCATCATCTGGATTTGACAATGAGTCCGCCAAGTCTAGTGAATTTGCCTTGTGATTCTTGTCCCTCAAAATAAAAGAAATATTGAAGGAACCGAAAGATTCCATCAATTCATTAACTTTCTTGAAATACAACTTAAGTATTTCCTTTTTTATTTTGTACCTCTGGGTTGCCTGATTGATGACCAACCATGAGTCACCATTTACAATCAGATGTTCTATTTCATTTCTTATGAAAGGATCATCCCCTGATTCAAATCTTCATACTTTGTCTCATTATTAGTGCATGAGAACTCGAGTATAATAGTGTGTGTATGCATAATCTTACTTGTACTCATAAGAACAATTCCAAGTCCATTTCCAGAGATGGACTAGGATCCATCAAGTGACATCCTCCATTACCCTTCAAATGGATGTTCTTGATTCTCCATGTCTTGCAATTTCTCCAAAATTTCATTATTTTCTATGTCTAGGATAACGTAGTTTCCAATACTGGAATCTATATAATCCTCCATCAATTCATGAATGAGAATGGTTTTATAGGTTCACGAGGTACTTTAATCATTACTCTCTCTTTTCCTTGTAGCATCATACAACTTCCATCGATCATTATATATCCTTTGATCATAGATGTCTAGTCTCTTCCCAGCACAACTCCATATGCCGGAGGAATGTCTACCACAAAAATATTGAAAATTGTAATGATATGGGGGGTTGTTGTAATCCAAACATAAAAGTCATTGATTTCTTTGTAAGCTGGAACTTTTCTAGAATCAATTGTATATATACTTTCACCAGTTTCATAATACTTGGTGCAACTCATTCCCAATGCCTCCATGATCACCAGTGGCATCATATTGTTTGTCGCACTAGTGTCAACTAAAGAATTATGAAGCGCAACATCATGATTTTCAATAGAAATGTAAAAGGGAGGAATTTTACCTCGTATCTTAGTAGTTGAGTGGCTAGGATTTGTTTTGGATTGGTGACAACAACTTCTCCTCTTTCATATGGATCATCCAACAACTTCAAGATGTTTTCTTTTTGTTGGGGAATCTTCATCACTTCCGTAAAGGGAAGGTTTATCCATCATTTACTAAAATCCTCTACACCATTATATGTCATTTGAGTGGATTTTGATGTCGGGTGTTGTATTTCTGTCACTTTCTCATTTTCTCTTTTCTCATTTTTTTCCTTTTCCTTTTCTTTTTGGTTGTCTTTATCAGAATCGCTTTTATTTTTTGGTCTATTTACAAATCCTCTTGTCTGGGTGACATTTTCTTACAAGCTGGGATCATTGTCTCCTTCTTAAAATATATACATGGGTGTCTCACATCCATCCATCTGCAAAGTTTCAGAGATTTCATTAGGTAAGTAATAAGTTTCTTTCTCAATTAATTTCTCATCATAGATGGCCTATAGAACAACCACATTTGCAGTAGGTTGTCTGGGAACCCTTGGTCTTTGTGGGTTATCTGTGTTCTCAAACATCACTCTATTTTTTGGGGGAGGGTTCCTCCTTTTCTATGGGATTGACATTCTCGGATTTGACATGTAATTATATACCCTTCTTAGTTTGGTTATCTCATTTTTCATTTGTTTGATGGTTCTATTCATATGTGAAATTTTGATTCTTTTCTAAGTGTCATGTGCCACCACAAGGTGAACCTTTACATTAAGTCTGGCTCCTTGAAAAATAATCCTCCCATTGTTTGTCTTTGAGCCTATCGAGGCTTGAATTCTTCATTCTTTCTTGAACTAGAGGCTCCTTCGTTATCAATATGTAATCGTCCCAGCTGCCTTTGTACTTTTCCCAGTATAATGTTGGGATTGGCACTCGTTTTAATCATAATTTCTTCCATCTCAATGGATTTAGTCATTTCCTCCTCCAAATTATCCATTTGGGATGTTCTGATGGCATACTTGACATTTGGGGGCATTTCATTCTTATAACAACAAAGAATGACTGGGTCATTTGTTCTTTTATCCTCTATAATCCTACTCAATGTTTTATTGAACCTAATATTAAAATATCATATTCTTTCATTCTTCCTCAAACCAATTTGGGTGAAATTGGTGAGAAGGGTATGGTAACCAATTGGAGGGGAAAACTTAGTCAAGAACATAGCTTCAAGGTCATTAAATGAGAGAATTGATCTACTGGGCAATGTTGTATACCATTCATATGGTATTCCTGATAAGGTTTGCAGAAACAACCTTACCATGACATCATCATACTCAATATGGTGAAAATCACAAACATTAAGAAATAAATGCATATGCCTCTTTGCATCGATAGCTCCATCTCCCGAAAATTATTTTAAGGTGCCTTTAGGGAGAACAGGGATATCATGTTGCTCAACTATAATATTTATAGGGGATTCTCTTACCCTCCTTCTATTTTCAAATCCTAGGTTTACTTGGTTTCTTACAACATCTTTTCCACCTCCTTGTCTCTCCTCATGATGCTCGTATCGAGGTTGTTCATCTATTTCTACCATGTCTGTAGATATTCTAAGGATAGGATTTTCACTTCTAATAATAAAGAGTTTCTTTCTTTTACTTTTGGTAATGGGTTCCTTGTATTCATCCATCTTCAATCCCGACCTTGTTCTTGTGCTGCTCTACCTAGCCTTTCATTTCTTCGGTCTTGTCGTTCCTCTCTGCTCTGTCTTCGTAGGAGTACTCATTCTCCTTCTTGGACCAAGGTTTTCCAAGACCTTTATAAATATTCATGGGTCTTAGTCATTGAGATTACCAAGTTGTATAATTGATGTAAAATGCTTCGTTGGTTGTTCAATCCAATTTCTAGGTGGGGTTGATTTGCCTGCAGAAAAGTCATATATTCTTTCAAAAACTCTAGACCAAGTTCCACATTTCAGTTTAGTCTCCAGTATTCTCACCAAAAATGTCGACTCTTGAATCTGTTAGGAATGAAGAGACAACCTCACGAGGATGTAAATCCCCCTCCATTTTTATAGAGGTGGTATTCCTCTTTTAGATTTTCTTGAGATTTTTAAATATTCAAAATGTGGGACTTGACAGAAGTCCATTGTAGTAGTTCAAAGAAACGAAAATATTACAATAAAATAAAATGATTTTTTCTTTTATTTTATTTTAAAGGAGAGTTCCTGAGAAAGGACCAGGAACAAAACACACCCACATATTTAAAGTAAATAAGAAAAATTTCCTCACATCCATCATAGTTTAAGATAAAGATTTATGATAACATAAAATAAAAAGAAGATGATATGCATGCATAAGTGAACTTTAACGGAGTGGACACATGGCAAGATCAAACAAATATAATGATATATCAACCTCACATACTTTATATTCTAATAACAGGCTTACAGAGCACGTTCGAGATTGTTCCCAAAGTAGTTCTCTTGAAAATTCCAGAAGATATATAGTCTATTACATATTCTTGAAATTGTAAATGTGTTTGTCTTAAAGACTGGGATTGGGGATCCCGTGGACCATAAAGGAAATAAATACAAGAAACAAGTTTTTAGAAGGAATACAATGGATGATAGAAGGATCAGAAAGACCCGGTAAGAAGAAAAAAGGAGTTATCGGTCTTCGGTTAAATCTTTATAGTGAAAGAGGTGGAATAACTAGATGAGGTACTTGATAAAGAAAAGAAGGATTTGATCAACATAAACTTACTATGATGGTCTCTCATATCTTCATTTTCTTGTTGATGTCCCTTTATTCTTTTCATCAATGATTACAACAACCATCTCAATTGCTTCTTACCCTTCATTTTTTATCTTATTGATAGCCTTATTGAAACATTCTTTGATGTAACTTTTCATAGGTGCCATGTTGATTTCATGCAGGATTTTAATATTGAACATCTCACCCACCAAGTCTTGGAGATCAATGGAAATGACATGTAATACTTCTTCAATATCCTGATTTTTTACGGAGTAATCCACTAGCCAGTTATTTATGGCATTCTCATCATATACAATTATGCCATAGAATTTTTCAACTGACAATCCTTTAAAAAACTCAACTTTCTCATCGAATTGTTATTTTATTAGGACCAACGAGTTGAGGATCAATTTCAGATATTGGACTTTGTTAGTGCTTCTGGCTAGGTCCACCTCCATGAGAATTTTGAAGAGCTCTTCTCTCCTTGTTATGGCTTGGTTGCATGCCTAAATGATGTTGTTCAATTTCTTTATTTTCTCTTTGCAAAATCCATTCATCTGTGTGATCCGAATTGGAGAGGGAAGTTCCTACTCTCTTCTCTTTATCTCTGACATATTGGCCACTTTAATACCAAAGGATACGATGGCATCAAGGTAGAAACCTTCTTCATTTTATAAGTCGGCCTATAGATATTCAAGGAAGGCATGCACCCTCAAGACAAAACAAATCATGATCTTTGAAATTTCTGAAGATTTTGTAATCAATATCACTCTTCTCTTGATATTATTCTCCACATAGCTCATGGCTGATGTGAGTAAGCTTGAGGATCCTTTTATTTTGGCTGCGGGCGCGGCTGGTCTAGCAATTTACAAAGGGCTGGCAAGGAGTGGAAGAGGAATAAAAGTCTCTTCCATTTCATTAATCCTTTCTTTTAACTTCATATTTCTCGCTTCGAGACCACCAATGGAATCGTCCAATGCATCGCTAGTTGCTTTATGAATTTTGGAAATTTGGGAAGGCCACATATTTCTTAGGTTAACCTCTGAATGCAATTTCCTATTTTTATTCTTCACATCATTATTCTCAATAATTAATTTTTTATATTTGTTTTCAAAGGCAACGCTCTGAAATAAAAATGATTCTTCTTCATCAAATATCTCATTCTCGAAAATTTCCAATGACTCATTCTCGTGGGTCGCACCTCCTAGCTAATCAATGTTAGGAAACATCTTCTCAATGTCATCCTCGAGCTCCATATCTTCTAGGGAGAATCTATTGATGTCACTATCGACATGATGCTCTTCTTCCTCTTATACAATATTATTTCTCTTCTTCCTCAAGGGAATTTTATGTGAGATTTCAATTTTTCCTAGAGCAGGGTTCTTGTCTCCTCCATCACCTGAATTATTGTTGATTAATTTTTTAGATGGGTGGGTTGTTGGATCACTGCTCTGAGGTGTTGTAGTCTTCAGATTAATAGTTGGGGACTGGGAACTCTTCTCACTGGGACCTTTTCCTATGTGTTTGTACAATTCATTTGTGCTAAGTACCATTCCTAAGTCTCCAACAATTTGGGTAGGATTTCCCAGGTAATCATCTTCTTCTTCTCCTACAATAGTGTGGATAAATGAATTTCTAAAACCCACTGTAAGATATGTTCCAAAAATATTCCATTAGGGTCAAACCCTATGATATTTTCATCATACTTGAGATTCAAGTTGTGGAAGTGGTTTGCAAATTCATCGATTTTGTTCATACTTCTAAATACGAAATCCCCAACTTTCCAAGGCAAAGGAATGAATTGTTTTTTTCATTTTTCATGAAAAAAGTGCAACCAAAGGTTATATTTCCTTGCAACTTCTAAAACAAACATTATGTTGGATATATGGCATGGAAGAAAGGAAGGACTTTCCTTGGAGCCAAAAATCATTGTGACATTGTAATTCTCCATTTCTTCCAAAGTCCCCTTGATCTGGATTATTTTTGGCACGAAATGAGAGTGGAGATATAATAAAAAAATGCACAAAGATATCGTGGATATCCAATAATATAAAATAAATGTATCATAGATGAAACCATACACACACAGATACAGTAATGCACAATTTATATTAATGAAATAAATGTATAGAGACTGTAAAATTACAGAGTGAAAGACTCGCTATAATGGTGGGAGATTATCTATGAGAAGATATGTGATGGCTACTCACACTCACAAGAAGATAATTCTTACAATGAGGCTCTAAGAGCCGTTTTAACATAAGGAAAATCCAAAATCCTAACATGGGAAGATGAAAAGCCAAAAGGTTTGTAGGCCCCGATGAGGGTACTTGATACATCAACTTCCCAGAGGTGTAACTTTTGCATACGATCTTTGTTTTGGGATCTCGATACACCATTAGAAATATCTATCCAAGGATTACAACTTTTGTTTGAGAAACATTGATCTTAGTTCCATGTTGCTCCCCATTTTTCGAAAAAACGTCGTTTAGGGCCTTAAAACGGTTTTGGAAGTTGAGGACCCGAAAACCTACTAAAAATAGTAAATTACCAAAATTGCCAGAAAGATTTTTTGAGCCAGTTAGAAAAGGTGGGTGGCCATCGATATCCACCTGGATCAATCCTCACTCCTTAGGAAACAATGGTCTCCATTGCGTTGAGATCCTTGGGGAGAGGGGAAAGTGATTGCTGCATATGAATCTTGGTGAGTTGCTTGCCTTGTTGGAGATGCCACATTGCTCGGTTTGTGGAAGGATGTCATGAACCTCTTGAGGCTGAGGCTGTTCAACAATTTGAGCTACATAAGAGGACGGTGTGCAGAAGGAATTTTTGCAGTTTTTTGCAACCTTGTCGACCTGCTTCTGTTGGATAGAAGGTGCTTGGGGCAAGGCTGTAATGGTTGCAGTGTCCTTCTGTTCCCCTTTTGAACAGATTGTGAAGAAGCTAAATTTTCCAGTATGAGATACTACCTTGTGGCACTTTTTAGGTGGAACACTAGTCAGAGCTACCTCTGGTATTATGTAGAGATGACCCCACGGAGAAATAATGACACTGTGGGGTTGAGACTCATAAACAACATAGCGTCTCCACATATATGGCTGTCCCAAGAGAACATCACAGAGAGCCAGTGGGCCAACATCACATAATACATCATCCTTGAAGGGTTGGATGCCATATGAAAATCGACACTGCTGGTTGAAATGAATTTCTCGTCCTTGGTGAAGCCACCTGATGCTATATGGTTGCGGGTGTGGTGTTGTCAACAATCCAAACTGTTTGACGACCTCTGCTAAGATGAGTTTCTTCTGGCTTCTACTATCAATAATAAAATGCAATGGGATCCCCTTTACCCACATATTTGAATGAAAAAGGCGCTCCCCCTCTTCAGGATCTATTGGTTCTTCTAGTTGAATTGTTCCGGTCACGACAATAGCAATGGGGTCTGCATTGATGATCTGTCTTTTACCAGTATTTTTAGAATCAGATTCTGAATCAGGGTTTGGCTCCTTGTCTTTGATTTCGCCCACCAATGATTTTTTTGAGTGACATTCCTCGGTGTTGTGATAGGGGCTTTTGTGGAAATCGCACCATTTTTCGGTGTCTTTCTTTGTCTTCCTGTGACCCTTCTTTTCCTGTGGCTTAGATTGGTTTTCGGGAAATTGTTTGTTAGGTTCGTCTTTCTCATACTTTGGTTGTTGCGTATTTGCAGATCTGAACTCCCATTTTTTCTGGTGCTTAAAATTATTCTCGATTTTAACAACATATTGATAAGCATAACCGAGTGATGAGATGTCTAAAAAATTCATTTCAGTTTGGATGTATCTGTGTAGAGCCCCACGGTATTTTAGAACCAAATGTTGTTCAGAGTCCTTGATACCCAGCTTGGTGCACAGGGTATGGAAGGTATTGGTGAACTACGGAACATCTTGGCCCCTCTCTTGCCGCAGTGTGGTCCATCTCATGTACTAGTCTTAATATTTTCCAACAGGGTAATATTGTTCCTTTACCGCATCCACAAAAAAATCCCAAGTGGGCTCGACCCCATATATTCCAGACTCCTCTGTGGAACTTTGCTCCCATTATGTTTCCCACCAATGTTTGAAATGGGGGAGAGCATTAAGGAGTGTTAAGGTGATTGTTTACCTGTCGAAAAAATTATGAACAGCGAAATAACCTTCTAATAGATTTAACCATTTGTCTAGGGCATCCTCATCTATCTGACCTTGAAATAAGGGAATATAAAAATTGACCTATTCCCTAAAAGGAGAGGTTCCTCCAAAGTGGTGTCTTGATGAATATGTGCATGATGTTATCGGTAGACATTGAAGGATGTGGGAAACATTCTCCATCATTTCATCCCTCTATCGCGTGAGATCTTGCTCAAGCAAAAAAATGATAGAATCGTCTGCTCTGTCATTTTTGTTTTCTTCTTCCATTGAGGGTTTCTTGGGTGTGTGAGAGTGACTATCCTCAAGAGAGACAAGATCGAGACCCAACTTGATATACTCAAAACTCTTCGTGGAAATGCACTAAAAAATGATGAAGAGAAAACTGCTCTGATACCACTGATCCAGATTATTTTCGACACGAAATGAGAGCGGAGATATAATAAACAAATGCACAGATATATCATGGATATCCAATAATGTAACATAAATGTATTAGAGTTGAAACCATAAACACAGAGATACAGTAATACATGATTTCTATTAATGAAATAAATGTACAAAGACTGTAAAAATACAGAGCGAAAGACTCACTGGAATGGTGGCAACTTATCTCTGAGAAGAGATGTGACGACTACTTGCACTTGAAAAAAGATGATTATTACAATGAGGCTCTAAGGGAATTTTTAACATAAGGAAAATCCAAAATCCTAACCCCAGAAGATGAAAATCTAAAAGGTTTACGGGCCCCGATGGGGGTAGTTGATACGTCAACTTCCCAGAGACGTAACTTTTTCTTACGATCTTAATTTGGGGCACTCGATACACTGTTAGAAAGATCTATCTGAGGAATACAACTTTTGTGTGAGCAAGATCATGCTTAGTTCCATGTTGCCCCCCATTTTCCCAAAAAATGTCATTTAAGGCCTCAAAACGGCTCTGGAAGTTGAGAACCCGAAAAACTGCTAAAAATAGTAAATTACCAAAATTGTGAGAAAGTTATTTTGAGCCAGTTGGAAAAGGTGGGTGGCCACCGATATCCACCTAGATCACCCCTTTCTATACAAAAACTTACTAGACTAAGCAGATATTCTTGGGATATCTCTTCCAAACAACAACTCTTTAAGACAAAGTCGTTGAAAACCTCAAAAAATGCATGGAATCCTTGTGCCTCCATAATGATTCGTGCTAAAAGGTCACAGGGTCAAATTCACAATTCACCTTCTTTCATATAGACAATTTAGGAAATTGACAACAATGCGCTATCGCGAAAACCAAATAAGAAGAAATAAATAATTTCTTATCCTTTTTATACTGAGAAAATTGGGTAGAGATTTCAATGGAAATCAACTTTCCCCAATTGAAAATGGCTTTCTCCTTGATAGTAAAATATAATATGTAAATAATCATATGGGAAATGATGAAAGTATTTTCTTATCCCATAATTATGGTAAATAACCAAGCAATTTCCTTAAATGGGCTTTTGAAAAAGTTGACTAGTAATCTGGTAATATCTTCAGGGATGGTCGTGAGATTCTCCAAGAATTCAGGTAAGATATCTAGGTCGTTGTCATATTTCTTTAAGAAGTCTCTACAATGTTCACCTTTGAAGGTGAGTGTCGGGTTTGGGAGTTTCGGCGTTTTATGGAATACTTGAGGCAAAAGAGAGAAGGGAGAATGGTCGTGGAGATGAATCATCTATTGACTTGGTATATACTTCTCAGTGCAAAATGAAACTAGTTCCTTGGAGTAAAAAAATTCATGAACACAACCCGCACGAGCAATTTCGGATGTCCAAATTACTTCCTTCTGAGAAGAATAGGATGAATAATAAGAGTACACTCTAGACCACTAAAATTTTTGGTCCTCTAGTCCGAAAATGTTCAAAGTATCTCCGCAGAACTTTTGTCAAGTTGTTTCTTCCATAAGTTGACAAGAGCGTTATTTTGATCCAGATAATATTTGAAATGAGCGCTTGAGAGATATCTACAAATCATGCTTTACTGTGGTTTAATAATAAATATGCTCGATCCCTTCACCTATTAATGACAATATTTACGGGACCTGCATCATGATTTATTAGCATTAAACCATACTAAATGAGTATTGGGAAAAATGTGAAGGTGGAGGGGATGGATGAGAGCAAATAGCATTTGGGACTTTTGTGAACCTAACTCGCGAACCTACCATTGTATAAGTTTGAGAATTGGATAAGTGTTGTAACCCAGTCGGTCAAACTCAATATATGGGAGATGAGGTACTTAGGAGTCCTAGAAGTCCAATGGTCAAAATGTAGACCGCAGATCGTTTAGGTACAAAATGTATGTCTCGGAACAAGGGATATGAAATATTTGACACCCACTAGCTTGGGAACCTGCGACTATAGAAACATATAAGTATAGGATAATGTGGCATTCGATCAAACTCAATACGTGAGAGTGTGGATTGGATATGAGGATTTGTGATTCCACCAACCCAGGAACATGCAAACCCATCGTTTTGGGAAAATAACTAAGTATGAAAACTAGAAAGAGAGAAAAGAAGGGAAAAAGGAAAAGGGGAATTTGGGTAAATATAGAAGAGGGAAAATAAATGGACAAAATAATTTGGGAAAATAGAAAAGGGGAGGTAAATTTAGGAAGCGAGAATTGACCTCAATGGGAGGGTAGCATAATGGAAAGTAGGGCATGATCCCGAAGAAAACGTTGTTTAAGTGGCCTATGCGCTCCATGATTTTGCAGGGATAAATGATTCATATTTAATTGAGGTAACCGATTCCCTCAACACTGCAAAAAAATAGATTCATTGAACTAGAGACATAGTTGAGAAATGTGAGACAAGTTTACCATAGATTCCCATAAATCCGCAAAAGCAGTGAACAATCTCAATAGAGAAAATATGAGCAAAGCTCTGCAAGCAAAAAGAGAGCAGATGAATTTAGAATTCAAGAAAACGATGAAAATACATTGATACACCCATAACAACAAGTTAGAAACAGAAAATAAGAAACTCAAGGAAACCATAGAAGAGACCATGGCATCAACATATACTGTACAATGTATAAAGGAACATGCATTAGTACTGAGTGAATAACCTGCAACGGGAAAGAATGAACTCCTCGATTTAATAAACAACCTATGGGTTGAGCAAGAGGAACAACTTAGGCTACAAAGTACATTGGTAGAAAATAAAGAAAGGCATCAGGAAGCAAGACAAGCCTTGGAGGAAATGCTCAGTTGGAAGGATATGTGAAAATATACCCCTACCACGCTACAAGTGTATTCCAAGAATGAAAAACTTAGATGCCAAACTCTCTTTGACACTTGAAAAAATTTCTTCTTGAGTGCACAAGCCACCCATAGGACAATATATAACACTTGCACGAAGTTGTGGAGTAGTTCAAGTGACCTCACGAAAGAAGTAGGAATGTGGCCAATGTTGTCCATCAACGAAACAACATCTTCCAACACAAGACTAGGTGAGGTGGGGGAACCCAAGAAAACTAACCAGATGAATATTTAGAATCTGTGTCAATTTGAGAAAGTATCAATTGAAGAAAACATGATGAGACCCGCCCGACTCACCCACAAAATCCAATTCTTTGTCAAAAATGAAACAAAACAGCTATACAAAGAAGTATCCACCAAAGTTTGCAATGGAGAATTAGTCTTGGAGAGATTACAATCAGGAAGACTCGAAAGAATAATGAGATATCATTCCCTTTGAAAAGAATAACATTATAAGATAGAGTGACAAGACAACTTATGACTACAAATTTCACAACTTCTCCTAGATGTTTCATTCTTCAGTTATTGTAATTTTTTTTTTAAATTCAGAATATGAAGAGTCTTTTTGTAAAAAATTCCTAATTTCATGATTTCAAAGATGATGATGTAAACAATCACTCCTCATTATAAAAGGGAGGATTGTCCATAAGAAGAGGCGTTTGCTTTGGGAGTGTAACAAGACAATATTTTTACTCCAAGTTAATTTGAACCTGAAGACATTCTGTTGGAGATTATGGTGTCAATATATATGAATTATTGTTGTAGTATGTGAATGTTGGTTTACAAATTATTTCCGAATTATTTTTTCCATTATTCACAGTTACCATGATTTTCAAAGCGAGTACAGTGAAAATATGATGCAGTTAACTAATCAATTACTTGATTCTAAATAGTCATGTTGTTGAACTTTCATGTTATCTGTATTATGAATTTCTTCTATGCAAGTAATATAAATATTTCATTGTATTCGAATCCTTTTTATTTTTCTCGCGATCAGGATAAATTAGATTAAAATTAAATAGAGACTACATCTTAGAATTGCAATCATTCATATTAGCTTAGAATTAGTTAGTTAGGATTTTTATTTTTAATTCATCTAAGAACCTTTTGTTCTCATATTCATATTTAGTTAGTATATTAGTTATATCGGTAACCAGGCCAAAATCTGGTCAGAAACATTATTACAAATGAGAGTGGGTCTAATAAGAACCTTCCATCGAGCGTTTTCCCTCATCTGATTAAACGTGTCATTTTGGACTAATCAATGATAAAACCCCAAACATAAAAATCGTAATCCTAGAAGATGAAATACCAAAGGATTTATGGGCCGCGATGTGGTTAGTTGATACGTTAACTTCCTAGGGGTGTTACTTTTCCATATGATATATGTTTGGGTCACTCAGTATCCCGTCAAAAAGGTCTAGTTGAGGAGTACACATTGTCAATGACCTAATACATACCTTTGAATATCTACTAGGTGCTTCTAGAAAAAAAAATTGTTTTTTAGTGCCTCAAAATTGCCCCAGAAGTTCAAGACCCAAGAAAACCATAGAAAAGAAACCAATATAAAAACTATATTTTGAGTCAGTGGAACAGGTGGGTGGCCACTAATTTCCACCTATATCACATGGGTGCATAAAACCAGTTCCCGTATGCGTAGTTTATTGTCAACTCAACCTAGGTAACTTGATACATCCAGTTAAAATTTGAAAATATTGTCAACTAGTAAATTTTTTACTAAAAGTTATCAAACTTGATTTTAAATTTACATGCATTGAATGAAATTAGACATTATTTTTATGACTTATATCGATGCTKACACTCTGACATGMGAGGGGGGGAGTGGTGCAAGTAATGGTGGTAGTGGCTATSATCATGGGGTGATAGGGGGCCTAGTGCAAGTGGTGATAGTTGTGGCAGTGGTCACATGGATAGTGGTAATAAATGATTTAGATTTGTAGTGTTTTCTTGTTTCCTACTGTTGATGTAATTTGTTTGTTATTAWCATAATTATTTCAATTTTTMTTTGTTAGCACACGGGTATATTTATATTAATTTGTCAGAGTAAAATTTMTACAAACAAGATTTGTTGTTGGCCTACCACTAGGGAAACGATACCAACAACAAAGAAATAAGYCATCTATCTAGATAGTTTGCAGAAGGTTCATTATAAATTTTTGTCTAGATAAAAAAACATTAAAGGTAGATAACTATAGCTTGAAGGAATCTCTATTATAACTACTACCTGGGATCATCATTCAAAAACTCAAAAACTTGTACCTAGAAATTACTAAAGTTTTGGGTTAGCAATTCAGTCCTGAGGCAAGTGAGCAGATGACTGGACATTGATATTTGGGTTTGAGGCTGTCATCATAGTGAAGGAATATTGGATATGGGAGAGAGTGATCCATACCCCACCCTCTCCCAGGGTTTGCACGACCTCCCGCTCTAATGATCTTTCAAATCAACAGGTGAATTAGCTCTTTGGTCATTGTTGATCCCCTATTACCAAACACGGGTCCTTAATTTTCCATGTGCAGGTCCAAGATAAAACCCACGGATCACACTAAGCCCCTTTTCCTTTTAGAACAAAATTTCCGCCTTATCTCCTTTTCTCCGACCAACTACTCACATGACCAAGGGCTATGATCAGGTGCTAATCAATAGGCGTTGATTCATAATTTTTAGACACTTTTGTCTCTATGGTTTTCAACCTTCGACAATCTCTACTTTTCTTACCCCTCAACTCCTTCGAATGCACAAATCTTACGAACTTTCAAAACAATAGGCATCAAGATCAACAACCCACAACAAACACTGATATCGACGACTCAAGAGTTTCCACGGGAATGCAACTTCGGTGATTTTGGACTGCATCCAACACACACAACACTTGCAAAGTGTTGATCATGGAAAAGGGCAGATCAAAAAAACCCCATTCCACCATCGGATCGACGACTCTACGCCTCTTTCGCAATCCAGGATTCGACAATTCTTCCACAACACCTTTCCACAAATATCTTGAATCGTCGAATTGACGAATATGTCCAAGTGTTAAATCAATGGTCCTTAAGCTATGATAGATGGACGGTCTATATTCCTCCTCTTCAGGCTTCAAAAATTTCCTATGGTCATACAGACAACACAACCCTTCATATATCCCGACGTCGAAGTGTAGAAAGTTTTCGAACAAGTCAATCAGATGGATGACACTCCTCCTTCCGATCGAAAGCCTATGCCTGCGCTTCGCACTTTGGGATTCTCCCCTTCCAATACTTAATACTTACAAACCCTCCGGACTGTCAAATTTTTAAAGTATTGAACCACCAAAGGGGATCGAGGTTCATGTTCCCCACTAAGACCAATGACCCACAATGCTTTGACGCTCCAGGTTTCAACGAATTTCAAAGCACTACACACAACAATCTCTCGGAGTGTCGAAATGGAAAACCTCTGGAGGGCTCGAATCTATGGTCCACGTGTCCTCCTCGACAGACTGTTGAGATAAACTCCAACTCCCGAGCCTTTGGGACTCCTCGGCTCACCTCAGTCTACTTCCTCCGGAGTGCGAAACCTCCATACTCACGGATCTGGTGCCACGTGTCCACTGTGATGGACGACCTAATGAAATCTGGCCTCTAGGATTTCTTGAGTCCAGTTTCTTTTGACCAACTTTCCTCAGGAGTGATGGATTCGGTGACACTTCTCCACCGATATCAATGGTGGAGATGAGCTCCACTATTCAAAACTTTGAGATTTCTCACAACTATGTGCTCAGTTCCTCCAGAGTGTTATAGCTCTGGACCTCCAGGTCTCCTACCATGTATCTCCTCTCAATTAAAGGCCAGGATGTGCTCCGGCCTTTGGAGCTTCAAGAACTTCCACCCTTTAACACTTCTCGCCCAAGTTCCTCCAGAGTTTCAAGTCTCCGGACTTCATGATCTAACGCCACTTCTCCTTACCTACTAATGGCTACAATCAACTCCAGTACTTCAGAGCTTTGGGACTTTCTCTCCTCTGTGCAATGATTGTTCAGGTCTTCCAGACTATTGATGTCCCAAATGACCCTAATCCACAGAGACGTCACTTCACCGATGAATGACCCCGACTTAATTCGAGCTTCAGAACTTCGACCCTCCCTGCTTCTTTGCGCTCCAAAACTCAAAAATGTGTGAAGTCTGAAGGACTTCACCGATTAACTCTTGCGCAACTCTTTCAGATCTAATGGTCGTTGTAGCTTGTGACTAGATCCAACAATTAATGTCTTTTCCCCTTTGTGCACACTTCTCATTCTACCTTGGCTTTGATGAAACAACCCATATTGGTTCTAACAGCCCGTTCGACGGTTGTTGTAGCTTCTCCTTTCTGTGGCTGTGCTTTCCCTTCCGACAAAGGATTTTTTTTCAAGATTAATAATTTCAAAGGCTTGGGCTTCGAAAATTTCTCTCACAAGCCTGTCTTCTTGGCCTTGGTTTGCGTTCTTGAAAACTGCTACTCCTCATGAGCGTTTGAACTTTAAAATAAGTTATTTTTGCACACAACTTGCACCTCTCCCACAGTTCGAGACTTGGACTGTCTTTTCCTTTTGCACTCCTTGCAGATATCTATATGCACAATGACAGTATTCCTCCTGATCTTTGAACTTGCTCAGATTTCTAAGGGTTTCAACCCTCTTCTCTTTCAAATGACTTCTTGTTCCCTCCTGGCACTCACTCTCTTCCTCTAGAGCCTCGGGAACACTTTCAAAGTGTTCCTTCAACACTCTTCTTGCTGACTTTTCTCTTCCTTCTGATCTTTTACCAACACTTCAGCAGTATGTTGGTTTTGTGCACTCCTTCCACTGACCTCCTTGAGTCCTGAATTCTGAGAATTCACTTGTGCACTCCTTGTGCTCTCTGCGCAGACTTCCATTGTTCCTCCTGAGCTTTACCTTCTGGTGTGCCCTCTTGGCAAGATTTTCATAGAACTTGCAACAAATTTCTCATGCACTCCCTGCCCTTAGAGTATTCACAGAGCCCTTAGAGTATTCAACAACTCTGTTATATCTTCTTCAGAGTGTTCAATAACTCTGATAGGCCTTCCCCGACACTATTTATTCTTTCTGAATTTGGAACTATTCTGGTGTGCCCACCTGGCAAGATCTTCCTTGAACTCGAGAAAATGTTCAAAACGTACTCCTTGCCTTGGCTTCATAGAGTTTTCAACACTCTGGTGTGAACTCCTTGCACAAGCCTGAGAGCCTAGAACTACTCAAAAAACTATAGATATGGGAATCTTTCTAATTCCTGCAAATTAAATATACATACATCCATAAAATCCATAGAAAAACACAGTAAACACATTCAAAAGCAAACATTCATATAAACACACATAAAAACCTCATGGGCAGGAAAAACTGCTCTTTTCTATTAATATCTGAATGGTTACGTATAAAGATTTACAAAGGATGGACTGCAATAGAGTCTTTAGCTCTTTCTCTCCTCTCCTCTCTTGAGCTCTCTAATGCTCTCTCCTCAACAAGATCCTTTTACAAAAGAGGGGCTCCTTGAGCCTTTCCTCCAGCTGCCTATTCGCATTTAATTTCATTCAACTACATTCAATGGCTATCTAGTCTGAATCAGAACTAATATTGTCTACCTGTTAGCCATTAAAGGTGACTTCACATGCAGCCTGTAAAAAGATACATGGCTCGACTTTCCTTGAGCCTTACAACATTTAATTCCATTTAATTGTATTTAAAAATTTTAAATTTGGGTGCAAAATGAGAGGGTTGGTGCCTCTCTTTCCTCGGAACTCATTCCTCCTTATGCATTGATGCACTGGCTTGTTGATGCATTGGCGCATTTGTTGAGGTGGAATGATGCTCCTACATCAGAGAGCTTCTCTGAGTAGCATATGCAAGACATTTAGTATCAGTTAGATGGTGTTCTAGGCTTCCTCCCATGTTTGCAACATTAGTCCCAACAATTCCTTGAGGTGTCAGTATAGCTCATCCATTTTCCAATACTTGGTTTCCCTTACTCTTGTAACTCCCACGTTTGGTACCCAAATAGTGATGGCATTTTCCATCTCTTGGTCTATTGTCATTGTTCTCTCCAGCTAAATGTTGACTTCAACATCTTCCAAGTGAACTTGAAACCGAGACAAGGTGGTAGCCCGCAAGCTAGAGAAAACAACTTGAGCCTCCCATTGCACCCGAGTGATGGGGGTGTATTCTCCAACATGTCAGTAAGACGACTCTAATGGAGCACCACTTCTTCTTCTATATCCACACTGGTATCTATTCAAGGTGTTATTGAACCATGAATTCTCATCCTTGTTCCTAAGCTTAGTTGTCTCATGAAGGAGTGAGGTGTTCTCCACCTAGGAGCCTTCCTCGCTCGGGGGTCCCTCAAAATCACTTTAGCGAGTATACTATCTCTATCATGGTCCTAATATTTTCCACAGATATCCCATAGCTTTGTTATCCCTTGGTTCTGTCGAGGCTTTTTGATACTACCAAGGTTAAACTTATCACCGATGATGAGGATAGAGGAAATAATATTGTGGTGTAAATGCATTAAGGAAGTTTTTAACTATCGTGGGATGGTCACCGTTTCTCCGATGCGTGAGGATGTCCTACATCCCCACCTTATCAACCGCAACGCTATCCTCAAGCTCTCACGTCGACGGGACTCGCATCCCCGACACCCCATCTCCGGGCCTAATACTTTTACTTATACTAGATCTAATTGTTATATATATAAACTTATTTTTATAACTTTATGATTCGTATTGAGCAAATGCATGTGAATATTGAATGCATTGTATTAAATTAATGTCAAAGTCATAATTCTCTCATTCTATATCAAGGTTAAACCTATCTATATTTTCTTATAAATATTCACTGTATGTAAAAAGTGTCTACATGTATGGTCATTGCAAAGTCTTTATCTAATAATTTTCCTAGGCCAATTTTGTGACTCTTGACTTAGAAATTACAAATAAGGAAGAATATTTTTCTCTATATGTCCATGTGAATGTATGACAAAATCACATATTTTTGAAGATAACAAAGTTGATTGGTTTGATTTAATGGTGCAATAAAGAAAAAACATCTTCCAACATGATTCTTTCCAAATTCCACCTACTTCCCATGAAAAATGTAACGTCACATATGGATGATTATGTACATAAATCCTTTCCACCAACAAACCACTTCCATTATGAGAATGTTTTATCGTTATAAGTAAACATTTATACTATTTGTAATCTTCATTATTTCATCGATTAAAATAACCACTTAAATAGATAATGACGGGTAATCAAAAACAAGTTTTCATGAATATCTTATTGGAAGATAAATTGAAATATTATCTATATTTGGGTTAAGTGGAAGCTCACTAAGTTAATTTTTATGATTTGGAATGAATTGTTAATTTCACTAAAGGTTTGGATGTTATTTTTTAAGAGTCTACTATAGTATGCTTGAAATCTTATGTTATGTTTACTTTCTATTCTTTGTGTGTATTTTTATGGATATATTTTATTATTATTTTTTTAATATTAATGTTTTTTTAAGTGATTATTTACAAAGTTTTTTAAGAATTTCTTTTTAATAGAATTTCAATACATTATTAAAAATTGAAATTTCATTAAATTATTAAAAATTTAATTAAGTTTTATTAAATAAATATCTTTTCCACATTTTCAATGACATTATGTATGCATGGAAATTAAAAATTCAGTTAAGTTTTATTAAACAAATATCTTCTCCACATTTTTTACATCACAGTTTCAATGGCATTTTGTCATGTATGTAAATTGGAAAACAAATAACAAAAAAATATATCATGATAAGTGTATAATATTGAAAAAAAAATTAATTGAATGTTATATATCAAGTCTATCATATGTAGAAAAATCATAATAATAAATATTAATTTGAAAAATGATAATAATAAATACTAATTTGAATTATATAAGAGATGATTTTTTTAAGATTACCATCTCAATGTTGTTGAAAATAGTAG